>CAKJTW010000358.1:0-96346 GCA_917880005.1 Nanger dama | reverse complement strand
TTGGGACGCTTGAACCTCAGTTTGGGTTTTACCGAGACCAAGGCAACTCTTCCTGGGGGTGGGGTCCCTGACTTTCAGTTTGCTCAGTTTGGAGCCCCGGGTATGGGGGCAAAGCAGGAGGACAGGAGGGAGCTGAAGGTTTCATACCCAAATCTTTACCCTTAGGGCAGAAGTCTGGCAGGTCTCTTGCAGAGGAAAAAGGGCAACGCATATGCTACTTCTACCCATTTCCCTTGTCTTCTACAGTACTGGTCTAATTGTAAAACAGTATTATAATTAAGAGACCCTCCAACTGGCCACCGTTTGCCGTCCTCCAATGGATACCGTGGCCATGCAGTATCACATAGGAAGATCAGGTGTGTCTCCTTTAAGTGCTGGGGATCAAATCTATCCCAGTTTTTCAGAATACAGTTCAAAGGGAGTGAGGCTGGAATTGTTAGCTCCCATCTGTAAGAGAGAGAAAAAGAAAGTGACTGGCACCATCTTTCTACCAGAGGCATCCCTCCCTGCTCTAGATGGGGGTGTAGACAGACTTTACACAGAAGCTTTCCTTCCCTGGTCGGACTTAGTCTGTTGCTTACCAACACAGGCACCATGCTCATCCTTCCCGGCTCTACCACTGAGGCTGGGTGGAGATGCACCAGAGGTAGACCTGATGGCATCCCCAGACTAATGTCCAGTTCCTCACCATTAAAACCTTGCTTGCCTCTGATGCCACCCAGGGTGCAGTCAGAGTAACCTTCTGGAATGCCTCCCAAGCTAAGACTGCTGGGGGAAACATTCATCTCCTGAGTGCCTGTGCACAAGCCCGAGTATATTCCCGACCACAATAAGACTGGTATGAACATAAAACCAAGATGCTCCTTCCGAGCATCACCACACCAGTATAAGTGATAGCAAGAGAGATGGTGAAGGGCTGGCCAGCGAGGAAAAAGTGATTTTGTCCTCGAGTTATTAGGGCCAGTCCTTTCAGTTCATTCCCACAGATTCTACAGAAAGAATATCTAAAGAGTTGGGACAAAGGCCACTGGAGAGCCTCCTCTGGTCCACTAAGGGCTAGCACTAACAAAGGAAGAAGCCTGCCATACTTCCTATCTGAGTAACCTTAACCTGAGAGATGCTCTTGGAGCTAGAGCTCCGTCTAGCTTCTGAACTTTTGACTCCTAGCGAAGCTAGGTGCTTCCTGGACTACCAATCTAAGTTTGGGACCTAAGTAACAGTACACAGTAACAGTATAGATAACAAGTCCCTTGAAAGTCTATGATCCGACAGATTAGGTTAGTAGTTCTAATTCCCAGGGAGTTACGAAATGGTCAAAGAGACCAGAAAGTTTGACTGAGAAAGGAGAGTTTGGTCCACACGCTTTGCCCATTTTCTGGCCACTACCCTCGTAGGGAGGTTGTGAGTCTCTGGCATTGGCAGGTTGGTATAACCCCCCGGACAGGGTTTTCTGCCATAAGCCATATGAGGTCACTTTGGAATGGCAAATTAAGACATAGCTCTTGCTTCACACATGTGTGCTCTTTCAATCAATCACACACACAAGCACAACGTAGAGTTAGTAAAGTACAGCAGAAAACGTGTTTGCTAGGGGAACAAAGAGCTAGAGCTCCAAGCGTCTTATCTTGTCCTGAAGAATCCAGGGGCAATCCCCCAAGATGAAAGGTTGTTGCTGAGCCATGAAAGACGCTGGGATTCTTGGCCTCTGGAGGAGAAGAATTCAACCGTGGCCAGTGACAAGGCTTGATCACTCAGAGCTTTTGTATAATGAATTTTTATTAAAGTATAAAAGAGATAGAGAGCAAGCTTCTGACATAAGACATCAGAAGGGGGGCAGAAAGAGTGGCCCCCTGCTAGTCTTTAGCCAGATGTTATATAGCTACCAGCAGGCTGCTAATTGGAGAAAGGAAATGTCTCCAAAAACTCAGAGACTGGCACCAGGCCCCTCACCCACAGCATGCATTTTGAGATAACATTGGCACAAGATGAGTTGTCCCTGGCCATAAAATGATTGACATGGATCTTGAAAAAGGCAAGTTTCCAAGCAAATGCAGTCTCATTAGGTGGCTCAGATGGTTAAGCATCTGCTTACAATGTGGGAGACCCGGGTTCAATCCCTGGGTCGGGAAGGTCTCCTGGAGAAGGAAATGGCAACCCACGCCAGTATTCTTGCCTGGAAAATCGCATGGATGGAAGAGCCCAGTAGGCTACAGTCCATGGGGTCATAAAGACTGAGCACTTCACTTACTTACTTACTAACATAGCTTAAGAGGAACATTTGCATGAGTAAAACATACTGGTTTGACCTAAAGACAAGGGTCTAGGGTAAATATATAGTTCATTAACATAGCTTAAGACAAACATTTCCATAAGGAAAACGCATTGGTTAGCTCAAGGCTTAAGGAAAAGTTAGTTCAGGTGGAGCCAGATGTCATCATGTCAACACAGAATTTTTACAGGAAACCTCTTTTTTACATTTGTATAGAGAGAGGGAAAAAAATCTAACACTTGTAGTTTGTTTCCTCCTTCTACTTAAGAGAGAGAGAAAAAAATGTCTGGACACTTGCAGCCTATTTCTTCCGTTTGGAGACCCCTGGCCTTTCTGCCTGTTACCCTCTCATAATCATCAGGGAAATGCAAATCAAAGCCATGATGAGAGACCACCTCAAACAAAGATAAGAAATAAAAAAGTGTTGATGAGGATGTGGAGAATAGGAAACCCTCATGCACTGTTGGTGGGAATGTAAATTGCTGCAGCCACTGTTAAGACAGATAGAGATTCCTGAAAAAAAAAAAATAATAATAGAACTACCATATGATCAAGCAATTCTACTCTGGGTATTTAGCTGAAGGAAATGAAGACACTAATTCAAAAAGTTATCTGCCCTCTCATGTTCATTGTAGTCTTATTTACAATTGCCAAGACATGGAATCAATCTGAGTGTCCATTGATGGGTGAATGGATAAAGAAAGAGTTATATTTATACACACACACACACATGTGAGTTCATGTACATGAGCAATGGAACATTATTCAGTCATAAAAATGGAAACCCTCCCGTTTTCAATGACATGGATAGACCTCCTTGAAGGCATTATGCTAAAGTGAAATAAGTCAGACAGAGAAAGACCAATGCCCTATGGTCTTACTGATATGTAAGATGTAAAACAAAACAAAAGTGAGCTCATTAGACACAGAGAACAGGTTGTTAGTCACCCAGGAGGCAGGGAGGTGGGTGTTCCTCTGGGGTAGTGGGTGAAATGGGTGAAGGTGGTCAAAAGGTACAAACATCCCGCTATAAAGAAAATAAATCCTGAGGATATAATTTTTAAAAGACTATTTAAGTCATCATCCCTATGACATTGTAAAGGGACCAAGCTATTTCCATATTGCTGCAATTCCAGGATACAGTCTCAAAAATAACAATTTACAGTGAAAAATACAGAGCAGATTCTTCCCATGTATTTCCTATTAAGAGGTAAGAATCCTTTCCTAGAAAAAACCTGCTCTTTCAGAGTGTGTTTCCACTGAGCTTAATCTGAGACTGAATAATACACCAGTCCAGTTGGGAAATGTATAAAGAGCTTCCATCACATTCCATTCAGTGGAAGTTTCATATCCTTCCCCATTGCCTCTTCATGCAGATATAGCCTTCATTGGAGGATTAGGATGGGGATCTGCCCACTATCCCCATCCCAACATCTTGATCTTCACCTGTGATTTGATTTATTCCAAACAGGGTGCCAGATCCTATACTGGTCTCTTGGGATTCAGAGATCCTGCCCTCATGGAGCTCATGGACTGTTGGAGACTATGTGAAGGAAACAAGAACTCATTATTAAAAGGCAAGAAATAAAAAGTGTTGGTGGGGATGTGGAGAAAAGGAAACCTTCCTACAGTGTTGGTGGGAGTGTAAATTGGTGCAGCCACTATGGAAAACAGTATGGAGATTTCTCAAAATTTAAGACTAGAACTACCATATGATCCAGCTATTCTACCTCTGCGTATTTATACAAAATACAAAAACATGAATTGGAGCTGATACATGCAACCTTAGGTACATTGCAGCATTATTTACAATAGCCACAATACAGAAACCACCCAAGTGCCCACTGATAGGTGAATGGGTAAAGAATATACATACCAGATAGGTAGATCTATCATTTGCAACGATGTGGATGGACCTTGAGGGTACTATGCATAATGAAATAAGTCAGACAGAGAAAGACAAATACTGTATGATTACACTCATATGTGTAACAAAAACAAATCCAGGCCCCCAAAAAAATAAATAACCAAACCAAACTAAGAAAAAAACAAACATATAGATGCCAAGAGCAAAGTAGTGGTTACCAGAGGAGAAGGGGTGGGGTGGGAGGAGGGCAGAAAGGGTTAAAGGGGGTCAACTGTATGGCGATGGGTGGAAACTACATTTCGGGTGAGCACACTCTAGTGTATATACACAAAAGTAGAAATATACTGTTATACATATTAAACTATAGAGTATTATAAGCCAATGTCACTTCAATTTTTTAAAATAATAATTAATTTTTAAAAAGAAAAGGAAACAAGCAATGACACAACCTGAGAAGAGGTTTATCACAGGGCCACCGAGAGGGCTCTGAGAGAGTTTAGCCAGGAAAACTCACCTAAGGTCAGTACAAGTTAGGCAGGTGAAGAGAAGGGGTAGAGTAGGGTAAAGTTGCCTTGGCAGGACATGTGATTGATTGGATGTGTTAGGGTGTGAGAACAGTGGAGAAGACTGAGATGGCTTGAGCAGCTGCATAGATGGTGGTATCTTTCAGAAAGGCACTCTTTCACACATCAGAGAAGGCGCACACTTGCCAGTGGTGGGACACGATAAATTCAGGTGAGTGTCAGGTGTCAGATAAAGATGCCTATGAGGCCACCGGATAGATACTCAGGACTGTCACCAAGGAGAGACTGAGCTGAAGATTTGGATATGGGAGTCATCAGTGAATGGCAGCACAGCATAGTGGTTAAGATACGGAATGATCCTGAATCTAGGCTCCAACACTTAGTACCGCTGTTACTTTGTGTAGTGTACTCAAGCCCTCTGTGTCTCGGTTTCATAATCTGAGGATAACATAATCGTTTTCAGTAGTCACTTAGGTCTGTTGTGACCAGTGAGTATAACATAATGCTCCATTTTGTAAACTTTAAATGGCTGTTCAAGCATTAGTTATCCCATCGACAAAAGGGGCATGAATCTGTTTTTATCTGCTTAAGTATGCATATAAGATATGTTGAGGATTTTAACATGCATATGTGTTCCTATCAGAAAGAGATATAAATAAATACAAAATTTATTCTTTGATGTGTACACTAAAAGAAATAATACCCCTCCCTTCAGTCTCTCTACCCATCACCTGCCTGGACTCACCCTACTCTCCCCTCCAGCACCACCCCTGCCACCAGAGAGATGGAGTTTATGACCTGTTTCTCTATTACTTCACTGCTAACATCACCTCCGGTGCCTTGGAAACTTTTCTTTTGTCACCAGGGGTTACTTGTCCCAGCAAACAATCAGAACCTGGGGGAGGGCCCCACCAGTGCTACTGCTGTCCAGTGAGGGTGGGGGGTGGGGGGTGGGGGGTGTTGATTTCAAGGGATCTCAAACAGGGATTAGTGATTTACTTCACATGAAAAGGGGGTGGGGGAGAAAGGAAGGAAGAAAGAAAGACCTAACCGGCTTGTCACACAGAGAAGCTGATCACCATTAAGCCCTTAACCTTTCCCCTCCAGTCACCCCAGACTGAAGGGGGGAGGGACTTTAGGACCCTGTTTATCTAATTTGTTTCACCTCTATAAGGAAAGTTCGACTCTTTGAGAGAGCCCTGCTTTTGCCCCAGACTCACTTGCCACATCCAATCACTACTACCTGAGGAATGGCTCCCCTGGTGGATGCTGTCTCTAAATTCTCAGGAGGACTTCTGCTCTGGGTGATCTAACTCCTATATTCTCCAAGGGCAGCACTTCATTTCATGACCAGAAGATCGGAGGTGCTGCTTGGCACTGAGACGCCGTGAAGGTGATCCAGAGAGAGAGAGAGAAAAAAGAGGATCTCCTAAAAATAGGTCAGGTGAGAGTCACTGTTTCTGTAACACCATGTGTGAATGTAATCTTTATTGTTAACCATGGGCTTTCTAGTGAACAACTGTATTCCTCAGATGTCCTGTCTCCAATCTAAGACTTTTCATTTAAAACACAGTGTGTAGAATAGTCTGTCTCTTACTGATTGGAGAAACAGGATCTTCCGACTTCTTATGGCACTCAGGAGCTAATTGGGTTTGAATCAGTGTCAGAGACCCATTCTTTGGCATGCTTAGTCACTCAGTTGTGTCCAACTCTTTGCAACTCCATGGACTGCAGCCTGCCTGGCTCACCTGTCCATGGGGATTCTCCAGGCAAGAATACTGGGTGGGTTGTCATGCCCTTCTCCAGGGGATCTTCCTGACCAAGGAATCAAACCGGGTCTCCTGCATTGCAGTCGGATTCTTTACCAGCTGAGGTACTCACACAATTCACCACTTTCCTTCACAAAAGATAAAAAATAATTTAAGTGAGTAGAAGATATATGTGTGGTAGGTGAATTCTAAAGTTGCCTCCCCAAGACTTCTGCCCCCTGGTTATTCAGTTGAGCACATATCTAGGTAGTGTCGTGAAGGGACTTCGCAGCTACAATTCAGTTGACCTTAAAATAAGGAGGTTATTCTGGGTTATCTGAGGGGCCTGATACAATCACACGATCCCTTAAGAGCCAGAGAGAAAAGCCAGAAGAGTTGGTCAGAGAGATGTGGGCAGAAAGGGAAGGCAGATAGGATTCAAAGTGTGGAGAGAAGAACTAGACTGGTTACTGCTAGAGAAATCCAATTGGAAAGCATGAGAAGAAATGTGGGCAGGCTCTGGGTGCAAAGTTCAGCCTCAGCTGGAGCCAGCAGGGAAACAGGGACCTCACTCCTAGCTGTAAGGAACTGATATCTGCCCACAGTCTGAATGAACCTACCTCAGAGCCTCCAGAAGGAGCACAGCCCAGCAGACATCTTGATTTTGGTCTTGCAAGACCAAAAGACTCAAGCAAAGGCCCAGCCAACCCCACCCTGGACTTGGTGTCATTTGAAACCATGAAGTTTGTGGTACAGTGGTTGGGCAGTGATGGAAAGATTGAGATCAGCCCATAGAAACCTACACCTCCCATATCGAAGTAATTGATAAACCTCTCTGGAATATGCAAAGATCATTAGATATTATTTTATAATGTTTCTTGCATTCATTTATACTTATTTAAATGAGTTTGTCAAGAATATCTAGAGCAAATGACTCCTTGGATAACCAGTTTGCTGGGAGTGGAGCAGATCGTGGGCATTAGAGTTACACCATTATTAGATATGTGATCATAGGGCTACTATGTTGAAATAAGTGTTCATGGCTTTGCTTGGATCAGTCGCCCACAGTTAATCAGTGACAGAGAAAGAAAAAATAAGAAAGGATTGCTCAGGACTTCTGGTGGTCCGCTGGCTAAAAATTCATCTTCCAATGCAGGGGACTCAGGTTTTGATCCCTGGTCAGGGAACTAAGATCCCACATGCCCTGGGGAAACTAAGCCTACATGCCACACTTACTGAGCCTGTGCACTTCAACAAGAGAGCCCGCATGCCACGACTAAGAACCAATGCAGCCAAAAATAATAAACTAGATAAATAAAAAAAAAAAAATTTAAAGAAAGAATTGCTATATGGTAATTGAGCAGCATTGAACGATGCCCAGTGACTGGTGCACTTTGAATGTGGAAAATCAAAGCCATATAATCTCCATGCTGGACTCCCAGAATTTTGATAAAATCCACTATTGTGCAATGTTGTGAATAGCTTCAGAGAGGAGCAGTGGTTTCCCAGGTGATAACTGCACACGCGGATAGAGTTTAAAGCTGTTTTTGATATTCAGCGTAACAGGACGGCTAAGCCTTTGCCAACAGTGATCCATTTATCATTAACCCTTTCTGTGGATAGAACACAAATTTAAGTTTAGTATTCAGTTTTAGATTGTGGCCAAGATGTAACAACTCACTCTAGAAAGAATAAAGGCCTTGTAGAACTGTTACGGGGCTGAACTCTGGTCTGCTCTGGACACCAGGTTGTGGTGAAGGAAAATATAGTGTTTATTTGCAGGGTGTTCATAAGGAGAATGAGCAACTAATGCTCCAAAGACCCTAACTCCCTGCTGGCTTTCAGGGAAGGTGGCTTTAGGAAGGTAACAGCAGCAGTGAAGACTGCAAGGCATGAGATCAGCCCATAGGCATTCTTCTGCTAGTTGGTGTGAGGTGTAACAGGGTGAGTATTTTCAGGAATCTAGGTTGATCAGTTCTGTAGCTCCAACCCTGGTCTGGGCTCCATGCGTGGGTGGTCAGCATGCAGTCAGTTCCCTCCATCTGGTGAGGGTTTTAGTTTCTGCAAAACAACTCAAGGATTACAGCTCAAGGTGGCGCATCTATAATTCTAAAAAGAGGAACTAATGGCTCTCAACTTTATTTCATGGCTGCTTCATTATTATTTAGTCTTTCTTGACTGGCTTCCTTGCTTCTGCATTTTTTCACTTCCTCTGGATTGAACGGCCTCTGGGACCTGGGGAAGGCCTAGAGGGTAAAGCTTTTCTGGCCAAACCAGAACAGTGGACAAACGAAGGTGGGGTGGGGATGGGGATGGAGGGTGAGGCTGCGGTCTGGCCCTGAGAGGCCCCGTTGAACTCTGCTTCAGCATCAGAACCAAAGGTTGTCTTTATTATACTTATCAGGTTTTAAAAATGTAACAGGTGGTAATATGTGATAAGAAAGAAGCACAGGCAGAATGTGAAGAAAACAGATGACTATATCATCATGGGGAAACTGACAAAATTCACAGTGTAGTGACTTTGCATCTTAACAGATGTAGTTGAAAAGGGTTCCACCTCTTCCTGTTGCTTGCTAATCCTCTCTGATCTTCTGTTACCTCATGTGAAAACGGGGAACAATAAAATTATCTATTATCCCACCCTCAGGAGAAAGCTGTTCCTCACCACCTGGCTTCTGGGTTGTCCTTATCTTGTGCCCCAGCATCCGTTGGCTCTTGCTGGCCACAGCTCTCATCACGCTTGTTTCTCCATCGTTCAGTCTGGCTCCCTGCCCAACACACTGTGTGCTCTTCAAGAACCGTTTTCCTGCATCAAACAACATTCCTGGTGCAAAAGCCTGCCAAAGCACAGTGGTCCCAGAGCCTGGTACCCAGTAGGTGCTCAGACCATAGTTTACTAGTTTGTGAGTGATGATAACATGAGGGCCACATATGAGCAGTGTAGCTGTTGCTATAAAGTCATCAATTTGTTTGTTGAAACAATATATCAGAAAACGAATGGCTAGAACAAAGCCTCCTCCCTTTTGGCTCAGTTTTCTCTGTAGGTCCAGATGCTTGGTTGTGTCTTTATCCCCACATTGTCGCAACCTTACTGTACCAGAGTAACACCCACGTTTTTCCCCTTCATAATGTATCTTGGACATGCGAGTATTGGTCCCACAATTGATGAATTCCTGAAGCTTCCTACCTACAGCAGGCTGATGTAGCAACATGAGCCTTCAACAAATATTTATTGAAATAATGCAACCCTAAAATCACCTAAAAAGGCAGGATATTTACTTTATAGATGGAGGCCTAGGTGACATATATAGGCTTATCTCAGCAGCTTCAAGAAATTTAGAACTAAATGATTTGTGGACCTGGAAAGTCCACGACCTTTTTCACTTCACAGCAAGGCTCTTGGTTTTCTCCCTGCTTGGTCACGTCTTCAATCTGTTTTCACTCAGTCCTTCCTGCCCTTAGGTATATGTAGTCAAGCATTTCAGTACTTCTAGAGTTCTACCATCCAGTGTGTTGGACTGCTCCCTCCCTTTGACACTCATCAGTACTACCAGCGATAGAAAGTGCAACATCCTCCCACCAAGCAAAAAAAGTTTTCAGATATTTCTGTGTCTCCTTCTGTTGGCTTTGTGGCCTAAGAAGAGGCTCTAGCAACTCGTTAGGTCATGTTAACAGAGATTCATCACTGGCTCTAAAATTATACTGAAAAGTGAGAAAGAAGGATTCGGCCTATGCTTGAGAAAATAATAGGAAAAAAACTGAAATGCAGTGGGCAGAAAGAATTAGATTGGATGAGAAAGTCCTACAAAGACTAAACAGACATAGAAGAGGACAGCTTCGCAAAGTGTGGAGTAGTGCCTGCTATAAAGTATCTTTAAACAAGAGCTGGGTTCAAAATCAGGTCAGAAGTCTGGGTACTGAGCAAACAGCATTAGAGACAGCCAGGTAGTGTGTGGTCCCACCCCCATTTAGGGGAAAAGCAGTTGGATGCAGAGGTCCCTGCTCACAGATGTGAACACCAAATTAGCACTGGTGTCCTTTATTTAGGTGTTCTATGTTCCATTCTTTAAAATCTCCAAATTCTACCTGGACAAATATGAACAGTGCTCCATGCCTCTAAGATGGGACCAAGAGCATCCCAGTGCTACTTGAAGTGTGTCAAGGCTTAGATGTGTGTCTTGCCATTTGTACATGTAAAGAAAGGACTTTGATCTGTTTTCCTGTAGAGCCTTCTTTCCAGATAAGAGCCAAACCGGTCACCTATAGCAGTTCCTCAATGAGAAAAATAAGATTGTACCAAGCTGGGAAGATCTGATTTAAACGATATAACCAGAGCTGTGTTCCAGGAAAAACAAAATCATCAACTTTTTGGGTACCCGGAAGGGACTTCTGAACAGGTAAGTTTATGTGAACTCAGTTTCTCCTTGGGATCCCAACAAGGACTTTGGGAATTAAAATGACCTGACATGGTCCTTTTCTTATCTTGGGGAAAGATAGGGAAGACAATGGTATTTGTGCCAACTATTGGGCCTCAATTTAGCAGGGATCAGGCTGTGTATATGCTGCAAAGAGATGCTATTAATCATAACAATATGGCCGTAAGCTGAGGCATACTGATTGTGTCCCTGTAGGCAAGCACACTGTGCAGAGTACTTCATGCTTTATCTTGGTTAGAATCTTCACTGACAACTCTATATGAGGCATTCCCAATTGAGGAATGAGTTTATGAGGCCCAGAGGTCACACAAAGACACACAGCTATGAATGTGAGGCAGGGTTACAAACCCAGGCTGTGTGGCTCCCAGAGCTGGCATCCCTAATGGCTTCACCCTGCCTCAAGGAATAGACATCAAGTGCCAGCGAGGGTCCTATAAATCAGGGTTACATCTGAGACCACCAGCATTTATATTCCTTCTCTCCTTACAGTTATCGCATTACAGTGCAAGAGATGTGGGCATATGATCAATCTATGGTCACTCTGAAGACAGGTCTCAAGATACCCTAATGTGGGGAGCTGAGGCTTAGCTCTGGGTTGCATGGATGCTTCTCCCAACACCAGGCAGCTCTGTGGGATCTACTGGCCACTCTGGGAAGCCCCACCCTGTCAGACAGCCAACCTTCATTTCCAGAACCAGAAACAACATGGTCACTGCCCTGGGGTGGATATTCTGTTCAGGCTGAAAATGAGCACATATAAATGAATCAGGAAATACTTAATTGATCCTTGATGTGTCACATAACTGTAGAAGTCAGCAAGAGCATACGAAAGCACTTAGTCAGGTCAAAACCCCTTTAGATGTACTACTAATTCTGCAGTGAGATTTTCTCTGCTCTAACTGCTTATTAAAATACTTTCGCTTGCCAGCTAGGACTCTCCTCCTTAAACTCAGTCTATCAAATTTCATCCTATTCTTTCCTATAACCTCAAACTAAATAATCAAAGCACTTATTTAAACTCATGCCCGCAGCAGAGTAGATTGGTACTGTATCAGAATGTTCGTTTTGTTGTTCTAATGTGTGTGTGTGTGTGTGTGAGAGAGAGAGGTGTGCATGTGTGTGTGTGTGTGTGTGTGTAGTGAGAGAGTGAGAGAGAGAGAGAGAAGAAGAAGGGAGTGGGGAGGGAGAGACTGGGTGTGCCAGTCAACATGGATGATGATTAGATCTAATTTTATAGTACTCTATTTTCTTTTTCAATACTATGGAATTTATTTAAACAGTTATATTAGAAAATAAGTGGAAATGCTGAGCATACATACAATTATAAAATATTAATGTATTTTGTTACTGCTGTTGTCGCTTCAGTCGTGGTGGCAACTCTAAGGCGACCCCATAGACAGCAGCCCCACCAGGCGCCCCGTGGCCCTGGGATTCCAGGTCAAGAACATGAGTGTGGGCAGGTCTACTTCCTTCCAATGCAATCTTTTAGGTGACAGTTTTTATTGAAGAGAACAGCATTCCAGTAGTGGAAATACCCAGTGATCAGGAGCTGGTAACATCACTGATCTCTTCACACTTTCAATACCATGCCTTCGAAATACCACATACATAAAACCTATGTTGGGTGCTTTTGTAAAGTGATTATTATTTATTTCCTTTTACACCTGTAGCTCTCTCAGGGTACTAGCAATTAGAAAGAGCTGAAATAAACTTGTATTTCATCCAAAATTTATAAATAAAGTGTTCTAAGATAGGCTGCCTTCAGTTTCTATTTTCCAGATGTTTGAGAGAGGTAGAATTGAATATACTCCCACTAAGGGTGCAACACTTCCATCAGGAACCAGAAAATTTCCCCGCTTAAAAGTGAGAGAACAATGTCCAGTTCAGTTCAGTCGCCTGTAGTCGGGTGAGACTGTCTGCGTGTACCCCATGAATTGCAGGAAAGTGACGCCAGGCCCTCCTGTCCATCACCGACTCCCAGAGTTCACTCAGACTCCGGAGACCACTGAGCCAGTGATACCATCCAGCCATCTCATCCCTTCGGTCGGCCCTTCTCCCGCCCCCAATCCCTCCCAGCATCAGTCTTTTCCAATGAGCCAACTCTTCGCATGAGGTGGCAAATACTGGAGTTTCAGCGAGGCGATCATTCCTTCCAAAGTAATCCTAGGTTTCTCTGAATGGACTAGTTGATTCTTATGAGTCTAAGAGACTTTAAGAGTTTTTTCTAAACCACAGTTCAAAGCCTGGTTTGGAGAATTTTGAGCATTACATGACTAGCTGTGAGATCAGTGCAATTATGTGGTAGTTGGGAGCATTCTTTTTGCCAGTGCCTTTTTTTGGGATTGGAATGAAGAAATGACCTCTTCCAGTCCTGTGGCACTGCTGAGTTTTCCAAATTTGCTGGCACATTGAGGGCAACACTTTCAAGCATCGCTCTTCCAGAATTTGAAACAGCTCCACTGAATCCCATCACCTCCACTAGCTTGCCTCTGTAGTGATACTTTCCAGGCCCACTTGACTTACATTCCAGGATGACTGGCTCTAGATGGAGTAATCACAATCATCATATTATCCAGGCTGCGATGATTTTTTTGTACAGTGTTTCTGCATATTCTGCCATATCTTCTTAACATCTTTCGCTTCTCTTAGGTCCATACCATTGCTGTCCTTATCGAGCTATCTTTACATTGAAATGGTCCTTTAGCATTCTAATTTTCTTGGAAGACACTTAGTCTTCCCATTCTGTTCTTTCTCTATTTCTTTGCACTGATCACTGAAGAAGGCTTTCTTATCTCTTCTTGCTCTTCTTTGGAACTCTGCATTCAGATGCTTCTTTATATCTTCCTTTTCTCCTTTGCTTTTGCTTCTCTTCTTCAAAGCTATTTGTAAGGCCTCCTCAGACAGTCATTTTGCTTTTTTGTGCTTTCTTTCCATGGGGATGGTCTGATCCCTGTCTCCAAATGTCAATGAACCCCATTCCATAGTTCACTCAGGCACTCATTCATAGATCTTAGGCCCTTAAACTGTTTCTCATTCCACTGTATAATCATAAGGATTTGATTTAGGTCACACCCGGAATGGTCTAGTGGTTTTATACTTTCTTCAATTTGAATCTGAATTTGGTAATAAGAAGTTCACAGTCTGCTCCTGCTTTGGCTTTGCTGATTGTATAGAGCTTCTCCATCTTCGGCTGCAAAGAACATAACTGTCTGATTTCGGTGTTGACCATCTGATGACATCCATGTGTAGAGTCTTCTCTTGTGTTTTTGGAAGAGAGTGTTTGCTATGACCAGTGCATTTTCTGGGCAAAACTCTATTAGTCTTTGCCTCGTTCCCCCCCCCCATTCCGTGATTCCAAGGCCAGCCTTGTAGAAGCCCCATTCTGAGATTGCAGGGAAGTCGATGAAGAAAGAAAGTCAAGAAGTGTTCAGGGATGGATGGAGACAACATGGAGGCATTTGCTGTAGAAGAGGCAATTTGAGTTTTTGTTAAGAATCGAAGGGTGTGTCACAGGCGGGTAGAAAGACTGTGCAACAGTAAATGAGAGTTCAACCCTCAAATTGTCTACTGGGTGGTGGATCCCAGACTTAGATTATCCTACTAGTATCCTCAGCCCTTTTTGCTTAATCCATGATCCAGCTTGCTTTCTCCTGCCAGTGTGCCCCCATGGTCTTATTTCTTTGGTTGGATGTCTGGCCCAAGTCTTTCAAGAATAGAGCAGGAAGGCGGGGATTGGCAGTGCTAATTGCAGTGAATATACAGGCTTAAATGATGTTCACAAAAGTCAGTCTCACTGAGAAGAAGACATTTGAACAGGTAATAAACATTGTGAGCGATCACATCACAGGGGTATTTGAGGAACAATGGGACCAAAGTGGTATAAACATGTGAGGTGGTAATGTGCTTGGAGTCTGTGCCAGTACATCCAAACAACGCTCTGCTATGCTGCTTGCTGCTGCTAAGTCACTTCAGTCGTGTCCACTCTGCACCCCATAGATGGCAGCCTGGTACCAGGCTCCCTGTCCCTGGGATTCTCCAGGCAAGAACACTGGAGTGGGTTGCCATTTCTTTCCAATGTACAGTGAAAAGGGAAAGTGAAGTCGCTCAATGTGTCCTACTCTTATGACCCCATTGACTGCAGCCTACCAGGCTCCTCCATCCAGGGATTTTCCAGGCAAGAGTACTGGAGAGTTGTTGCTTTTTCTGACTCTGCTAAGCTTGGTGAGGCTAATAACTTAGTGAGGAAGATAGATGACTATGCAAGCAACTACAGCCAAATGATGTAAATACTACCTACGGTAAGGTAGGGCTAATGACCACTAGTGGGATCAGGGAAAGCCAGCCAGAGGAAGTGCCAGCGTGAGTTGAGGAATTGAAGTGTGACTGTTTAGGGGTTCTGCCAGATGCGGTGGGTGAGTGGTGGTGATGGTGTGAAGGTAGTGGGGAGCCTCTAAGAGTTGATGGGACAGCATAATCTCCTTGGGAGTAATGTGCAGATAACAGACAGATGGTTATCTTCAAATTTTTGACAGAAGGCAGATGTCACATCTTGGTCGTTGATCAAAATTCCAAAGTACACTCAGAGTTTAAACCTACTCAACATCTCACTGCAACATGCAAGTGGTGACTGTTACCTGTTTGACAATCTCTGTGTCTGTATCATCTGGCATTGCGGTAGAGCTGTGCAACAGGCACTCAGTAAACATGTTTAGGATTGGATTGGACGAGAAATTCCTACAAAGTTTGGGAGAGTAACACATAGGAAATCACCTACCAGACTGAATCTGTGGCCAATAATTCTTCCTAATTGAGTGTCTTTCTCCTCTCTAAATAAGTTGTCCTTTCTTGTCTTAAAGAAAGAAAGAAAGGATGTGCGGCTGTTCAGTCATTCAGTCGCGTCTGACTCCTGCGACCTCATGGACTGCAAAATACGCCAGGCTCTCCAGGAGCTTGCTCAAGCTCATGTCCACTACCGAGTCAGTGATGCCATCCAACCAGTCATCCTTGGCCATCCGTGCCTTCCTCCCATCTTTAATCTTTCCTCAGCATCAGGGCAATGAGTCAGCTCTTCCTTTATCAGGTGTCACAGTATTGTGGAGCTTCAGCTTCAGCATCAGTCCTTACAGTGAATATTAGGACTCCATTTCCTTCAGATTGACTGGTTTTATCTCCTTGCAGTCCAAGGGACTCTCAAGAATCTTCTCCTAATGCCACAGTTCAAAAGCATCAATTTTTCAGTGCTCAAAGCTTTCTTTATGGTCCAACTCTCACATCCATGACTACTGGAAAATCCCATAGCTTTGACTAGACAAGACCTTTGATGGCAAAGTCTCTGATTTTTTAATACGCTGTCTAGGCTTGTCATATTTTTCTTCCAAGGAGCAAGCATCTTTTAATTTCATGGCTGCACCTTCACCATCTGCAGCCAGATTCTGGAGCCCAAGAAAATACAGTCCACCACTGTTTTTTTCCTGTCTCTTGTTATGCAGCTTGATGGGACTGTGTGCCATGATCTTGTTTTTTTGGAATGTTGAGTTTGAAGTCAGCTTCTTTCACTCTCCTCTTTCACTTTCATCAAGAGGCTCCTTAGTTCCTCTTCTACTTCCCGCCAAAAGGGTGGTGTCACGTGCATATCTCGAGGTTATTGCCACTTCTCCTGGCAATCTTGATTCCAGCTTGTGATTCATCCAGCCTGGGGCATTTTGCATGGAATACTCTGTACATAAGCAACAAAGCAGGTGACAATATACAACCTTGGTGCACCCTTTCCCAATTTGGAACCAGTCTGCTGTTCCATGTCTGCTTAACTGTTGCTTCTTGACCTGCATCCAGATTTCTCAGCAGGCAGGTAAGGTGGAGCCTGGGTATTCCATCACGCAAGAATTCTTTCCAGCTTGCTGTATCCACACAGTCAAAGGCTTTACTGTAGTCAGTGAAGCAGATGTAGATGTTTTTTCTAAGAATTCTCTTGCTTTTAATATGATCCAGTGAAGCTGGCAACTGAGCTTCTCGTTCCCCGCCTTTCCTAAATCCAGCTTGGAACATCTGGGAGTCTTTTCACTCAACGCACTGCTAAAGCCTCACTGGGAGAATTTTGAGCATTATTTTGCTAGTGTGTGAGATGAGTACAATTGTGCAGTAGTTTGAACATTCTTTGGCATTGCCTTCTTTGGGATTGAATGAAAACTGACCCTTTCCAGTCCTGTGGCCACTGCTGAGTTTTCCAAATTTGCTGGCATATTGAGTGCAGCACATTCATAGCATCATCATTTAGGACTTGAAATAGCTCAGCTGGAATTCCATCACCCCACTATCTTTGTTCATAGCACAGCTTCCTAAGGCCCACTTTGACTTTGCACTTCAGAATATCTGGCTCTAGGTGAGTGATCATACCTCGTGGTTTCGGGGACATTATGATCTCTTGTATCGTTCTTCAGTATTCTTGCCGCTCTAATACTTTCTGCTTCTGTTAGACCCATACTATTTCTGTCCTTTCAGGCCCATCTTGCATGAATTATCCCCTGATATCTCTAGTTTTCTTGAAGAGATTCCCAATCTTTCCCATTCTAATCTTTTCCTCTTTTTCTTGCTTTGCCTTCAGGGAAGACTGTCTGTCGCTCCTTGCTGTTTTTTGGAACTCTGAATTCAGATGGGCATATCTTTCCCTTTTCTCTTCTGCATTTCACTTTTCTTTCTGAGCTATTTGTAAGGGCCTCTCAGACAAACTATTTTGCCTTTTGCATTTCTTTTCTTGGGGATGGTTTTGATCACCCTCCCATAATGCTACAAACCTCCATCCAATAGTTCTTCAGGCACTCTGTCCATCAGATCTAATCCCTTGAATCTATTTGTCGCTTCTACTGTATAATGGCGCCCTAAAGGGATTTAGATTTAGGTCAAACCTGAATCGCCTAGTGGTTTTCCCTACTTTCTTCAAGTTAAGTCTGAATTTGGCAATAAGGGTCATGGTCAGAGCCACAGTCAGCTCCTGGTCTTATTTTTGCTGAGTGTATAGAGCTTCTCCATCTTTGGCTGCAAAGAATATAATCAATCTGATCTGGTGATGTCCATGTTTAGTGTCATCTATTGTGTTGTTGGAAGAGGTGTTTTCTATGTGCTAAGTGCATTCTCCTTCTGGCAAACTTCTGTTCACTTTTGCCCTGCTTCATTTTGTACTCCAACACCTTGCCCATTACTCCGGGTATCTCTTGGACTTCCTACTTTTGCATTCCAGTACCCTATGATGAAAAAGACATCTTTGGGTGTCAGGTCTAGAAGGTCTTGTAGGTCTTCATAGAACCGTTCAACTTCAGCTTCTTTCCAGCATTAGTGGCTGGGACATAGGACTTGGGTTACCGTGATATTGAGAGTTTGGCCATGGAAACGACTCAGGAGTTCATTCTGTCGTTTTTCAGATTGCACCCAAGTACTGTAGTCTGAGCTCTTTTGTTGACTATGAGTGATGCCTCTATTTCCTTCTAGCGTGATTCGTGGCTACCTTGCAGATATAATGGTCGTCTGAATTAAATTTTGCTCTTTCCATGTCATTTAGTTTGCTGGTTCCTAAAACGCACAATGTTCACTCTTGCCCATCTTCTGTTTGACCACTTCTAATTCACCTGATTCACCGAATCTTGGCCCCAGGTTCCGGGCAAGGTTTGTTCTTTACAGCGCACGACTTTTATTTTCATTTTCACCACACACCACCAGGATGTGAGTTGGTGAATAAAATCCGAGGTAAAGTGGTGGGACAACTACACATTTGTTTTTCATCTGGAGAGTGACCGTAGCCGAGAAAAAGAGGGGTCATGAGGGAGACAGTTTTCAAGGAAAACTCACTTTTATTGGTTCTTGTTCTTCCCATCCAAAAACAAGTGGTGTCCTAACACCTACCTCCTAGAATCAGGAGTTAATGTAGCTGTGGGGCCTGAGACTCTCAAGGTGTCTTTTGGGATAGGGCTGTCTCCATTACATTACATGAAACTGATGAAGAGAATTAAGAGTCTAAAAGAAAAGAAAAAGAAAAGGTTGGAGCCTGGCCCTACAGTGGTGGAGCTGGGTGTTTGTCCCTCTCAAGGTGTCAGGCAAAGTCAGCTTGGAGTGGTTATGAGCTTAGTATGACTTTAAGCAGCCTGTTTGATGATGGGTGTGGCTATGTTCCTTCTACTGCTTGTTTGGCCTGGAGGCACTCCAGCACTGAGCCTGCAGACTCCTTAGGTGGGGCTGGGTCTTGATGCCAAATGGGAACCCTCAGGAGAGCTCACACCAATTAATATTCCCCCAAGCTGTTGCTTACCAGTCTCCTGCCCCCATAGTGAGCTCATATATACACAAACCCCTCATCCCCCAGGAAGGTCTCTCCAAGACCCTAGTAGGTTTAGCACAGGTTCCTTCATGAGGCGTACTGCTTTGTGCTGGCTCCCCAGTGTACGTGAGACCTTGTGCACACCCTCCACAGTGAGTCTCCTGTTTATACTCTGGGGATTCTTCCTCTTCCCAATGCTCAACCTCTCTGGCTGTATTGGGAAGGCTATTTGAGTGAGAACCTCCCTGTAAAGCCTGTGTGGTTTTAGTTTTATAGATTTAGGATTTAGATTTCAGATTTTGTGTGTGTGTGTGTGTGTGTGTGTGTGTGTGTGTGTGTGTGTGTGTGTGGAGGCTTTTAGTATGGATGACTGTCACCTCTTTTCCAGTAGTGTGGCTGTTATCCCTTGTGGGGTTAGATGTTGTGGGAACCATAGCCTGCCATGGATATTGAGGCGAAACCTCCTTTGTTCTATGGTTGTCACTGCCTTGTCAGGGGTGGGGGTCTGTTTCTTAATTGTTGGAATAGAGGCCCCCAGATCCATTCTTAGCTGTGTTTTCAGATGCAGCACAAGGTAGGTGGGATTGGAGCACCCCACTGGGAGGGAAGCCACTGAGTATTCCCCTTCTGGAGCTGTTCATCAATGAGCGTGCTCTATTGTGTCCCCATTCCCTTGTGGTGCAAGCTCACAAAGTACATTGTTGTTGGCACTGCTACAGTCCCACCTTAACTGTGGGTAAGAAGGCAATTTGGCCCCCAGTGAAACTCAGGCATTGTTTTCTACCAGGCCACTGATGCAGATCACTGGGAGGTCAGGTCCCAGGGACTGCAGTAGTCAATTCACCTGGACCCTCTGTAAAGGTGGGAGCTATAGAGGCTGCTTAGACTTGGCCTAGCCCAACTCCTCTGTGTGTGTGTTCACAAAGCCCATAGCTAGCTAAAGCCCAACCTGTGTTCCAGTGGCAAGAACAGCTGTTGTCTGTTTGGATGTTTTGCAGGCACTGAGATTTGCAAAGTTGTCTGGGGCGGAGGTGTAAATCCATGGTGTTGTGCAACCGTGGGGAGATTTCCAGCTCTTCTTCCTTAAAGTCATACCTGGGCCCTTGGGGCTAGCTGTGGTTTCAAACCCACACCTCTATATGTGAGTCACCTACCTGTGTCTGCTCCCGAGACTGCCAGAGGCATGAGCCCACCTAGGCAGTGAAGCAAGTGCTGAGGTGGTGATTGGGGCAGTGGGCCACCCAGGCAGGGAAGGGTCTGAGGAGGCAGCAGCCAGGCAGGGGGTATATGAGACTGCTCCAGCAGGAGCCCTCCTAGTGTCTAGGAGGCAGGGACTAGTACCTGATGAGAAGGCTGCAATGGTGGCCCTGCCCTTGCACATCACTCCAGCAGCGGTGTTTTGCTTCCATGGTGGTCTGGGCCCTTATAGGAGCATTCCTGGCTGCAGAGCTCCTCCTCTTTGTCCCCTCAGGCCGTCTCCTCACAGCCAGTAACAGTCACCTCCCCTGATCTTGCTCTCGAAACCCCATGTCCCAGCACCCATTTGCACCAGCAGGCGCCTGTCTCGGGGAGCTAGGGCAACACACCGGGCTAGGAGGGGAGAACTGTGTAGGTCTTACCCTGTCCCTGGTCTGCCACAGGCCTCTTCTTTGTGCCTACCTCTGAGACCTCCTGCTCCCTTCTGACCCAGCTGGATCCCCCCACCGGTGGATGGGACTTCCCTGGATGTGTGTGAACCTCCTCCTCCCCTTCAGCTCCCTCCACAGGGGCACTGGTCCCATCCCACTTCCTCTCCTCTTCCTTTACCTTCTTCTTTCTCCTTTCATTCTACCCAGTTACACGGGGACCTTTCTTGCAACTAGAGAAAAAGGACAAACAAAACCGCAATATTAGTAGAAGGAAAGAAAGAAAAGTCAGAGCAGAAGTAACTGACATAGAGACAAAAAATCAATAGCAAAGGTCACTGAAACTAAATGCTGGTTCTTTGAGATGATAAACAAAATTGATAAAGCTTTAGCCAGACTCATCTAGGAAAAAAATGGAGAGGACTCAACTCAATTAAATTAGAAATGAAAGGGGAGAAATTAGCAACTGACACTGCAGAAACATAAGGGATCATAAGGGACTGCTACAAGCAACTATACGCCAGTAAAATGAACAACCTAGGAAGAAATGTACATTCCTTAGAAAGGTATGCCCTTCCAGGCTGAGCCAGAACAATGGAAATTATGAACAGACCAATCACAAGATCTTAAATTGAAACAGATTTTAAAACTTCCAACAAATCAAAGAGGACTTCACAGGCAAATTTTATCAAACATTTAGAGGAGAGGTTTACCATGTATCCTTCTGTTAAAACTCTTCCAGGAAGTTGCAGAGGAAGGAGGACCATTCCCAACCTCATTCTATGAAGCCACCATCACCCTGGTACCAACACCAGACAATAATTTCACACAAAGGCAACATTATAGACCAGTGTCACTGACGAATATAGACACAAAAGTTCTCAACAAAATACTAGCAAGCCCAAAGCCAATAGCACAGTAAAATGATCACACAACACTCATCATGTGGAATCTATCCCAGGGATGCAAAAGAATTCTTCGGATATTATAGCAAATCAGACACCACATTAACAAAACTGAAGGAGAAAAGGAAAAACATGATCATCTCAATAGATGCAGAAAATGCCTAGACAATTCAGCAATCCATTTAGGTTAAAATAATAATTCTCCAGAATGTGGGCATAGAGGAAACTACCTCAACATATTAAAGCGCCATAAATGACCCACCCAAGCAAACATCATTCTCAGAGGTAAAAACAGCATAATTTCCCAAGATCAGGGAACAAGACAGGGATGTCCACTCTCATCTTTTACTCAGTATGGTTTTGGAAGTCTTAGCCATGGGACCGTCAGAGAAGAAAGAAATGTAAGGAATTCACAGTGAAAAAGAAATAAGAAGAAAAATGTCACTGTTTGCAGATGACATATACTATACATAGAAAATCTTAAACGTGCTAAAGTAGAAACTACTGGAGCTCATTGACAAATTTGGTAAAGTTGCAGCATAAAATTAATACAGAAATCCCTTGCATTACTATGCACCAATAGCAAAGATCAGAAAGAGAGAAATTAAGGAAACAATCCCATTTACCATCACATCAAAAAGAATAAAAATACCTAGGAATAAACCTACTTAAGGAACCAAAGGCAATGGTACCCCACTCCAGTACTCTTGCCTAGGGGAAAATCCCCATGGATGGAGGGAGCCGAGGGGTTGCAGTCCATGTGGTCTCAAGAGTTGGACATGACTGAGCGACTTCACTTCCACTTTTCACTTTCATGCATTGGAGAGGTAAAAATGGCAACCCACCCAGTGTTCTGGTGGAGAATCCCAGGACGACTACGGAGCCTGTGGGCTGCCATCTTGGGGGGTCACACAGAGTTGGAGACGACTGAAGTGACTTGAGCTGCGAGGGAAGCAAAAACCTGTTCTTAGTAAAAACGACAAGATTCTGATGAAAGAAATCAAAGATGACACAAACATAGGGAGAGATATACCATGTTTTGCAGTTGGAAAAATCACCTATTGTGAAAATGACTTTACCATCTAAAGTATTCCTGTCAAACCGGACAAGTGGCATTTTTTCACAGAATTAGGAAAAAAAAAAAAGTTTGAAATAGGTATGGATTTACAAAAGACCCCAAATAGCCAAAGCGATCTTGGGAAAGAAAAACGGGTTGGAGGAATCAGGCGCCCTGACTTCAGACTATGTGGACAAAGCTACAGTAATCAAAACACTATGGTACTGGCACAAAAACAGAAGTGTAGATCAATGGAACAGGGAGAAAGTTCAGACATGAACTCACGTACCTATGGTCAATCCTAATCTTATGACATCTAACGTAACACTTGGACTTTGAAAGCATCACCACCATCCTCTTCGGCTGCTGGGAAAGCGAGCCCCACAGATGAATCTCAGACATTTTCCAAAATTACAATTGCCGCTAACAGCCGGGTCGACAGGAGAATGTTGGATCTCAGCAAATAAAAATATACCCTACGTCCAAGGGCAAAGGAGAAGCCCCAGCAAGACGGTGGAGGGGTGGAATTGGTTTAGAACAAACTCCATACCTGCCAGAGACACTTGGGAGGGCTCAAATAAAACCTTGTGCACCCCGTTGGTGAGACTCCAGCCACAGAGACTGTTGCCGACCTGCCTTGGTGTCTGGAGTGTCTCCTGTGGAGGCTGGGTCAGCAGTGGCCTGGCTGCAGGGGCAGGGGGCTGTGGGTGCAGCAGACTTGGGTGCAGGGCACAGGCGCTCTTGGGAGGAGGTCACCATGACCCAACCACTACAGCCTCCAGAACTTACACAGGGCTGGGAAAACAGACTCCTGGAGGGCACGAAACAAAACCTCGTGTGCACCAGGACCCAGGAGAGAAGGAGCAGTGACCTCACAAGAGACAGACCCAGACTTGGCTGTGAGCATCCAGGAGTCTCTGGCGGAGGTAGGTCAGTGGTGGCCTGCTGCAGGGTCCGGGGCACTGAGTGCGTGCGGTAGTGTGTGCATGGGACCTTTTGAAGGAGGTTGCCATATTTTCCGTCCCTCCACCATAGTTTCGGCCTCCAGTAAAACAACAGGGGAGGGGAACACAGCCCTGCTCATCATCAGAAAATCGGATTAAAAAGATTTACTGAGCATAGCCCTCGCTCCATCGAACAAGACCCAGGTTTCCCCCTCGCAAGTCTCTCCCTTTAGGAAGCTTCCATAAGCCTCCTTATCCTTATCCATCAGAGGGCAGACAGAGATGAAAACCACAATCACAGAAAACTAATCAAACTGATGCCATGGATGACAGCCTTGGCCGAATTCCAGTGAAACCATGAGCCATGCCGTAGGGCCACCCAAGACGGACGGGTCATGGTGGAGAGTTCCAACAAAACGTGAGTCCACTAGAGAAGGGAATGGCAAACCACTTCAGTATTCTTGCCTTGAACCCCGGTTAGCCCAGTATGGAAACAGCAAAATAGAAAGATGAACTCCCCAATATAGTACTGGAGAACAGTGGAGAAAGAGCCCAGAGGGAATGAAGAGGCTGAGCCAAAGCAAAAACAACACCCAGTTTGCGGATGTGACTGGTGATGGAAGTAAAGTCCAATGCTGTAAGGAACAATATGCGTAGGAACCTGGAATGTTAGGTCCATGAATCAAGGTAAATTGGAGAGTGGTCAAACAAAAGAAGATGGCAAGAGTGAACATCGACATTTTAGGAATCAGTAAACTAGTAGACTGGAAAGGGTGAATTTTAACACAGATGGCCATTATATCTATCACCAGGACAAGAATCCCTTAGGCAGAAATGGAGTAGCCTCCTATAGTCAACAAGCAGTCCAAAATTCAGTACTTGGGTGCGAATCTCATAAGCGACAGAGTGATCTGTTCGTTTCCAAGCAAACCATTCAGTACCACAGTACGCAAGTCTATGTCTGACCATTGGAAGTGAAAGAAAGGAAGTTGCTAGTCATTGTCTGACTTTTTTGTGATTCCTGGGACAGTAGCGCATCAGGCTCCTCTGAGGTCCATGAGATTCCTCCAGGCAAGAATACTGGAGTGGGTTGCCATTCCTTCTCCAGGGATCTTCCGACCCAGGGATCAGAACCCAGGTCTCCACATTGCAGGCAGACACTTCAACCTCACAGGCCACCAGGGAAGCCTTGTCCTGACCAGTGATGCTGAAGAAGCTGAAGTTTAACGGTTCTATGAGAAGACCTACAAGACTTTCTAGAACTAACACCCCAAAACGATGTCCTTTATTATAGGGGACTGGAATGCAAAAAGTAGGAAGTCCAAGAGATACCTGGAGTAACAGGCAAATTTCGTCAAGGTGAGTACCAGAATGAAGCAGGAGAAAGGTTAACAGAGTTTTTGCCAAAAGAACCACTAGTCATAATAAACACCATCTGCCAATAACACAAGAGAAGACTCTGCACATGGGCATCACCAGATGGTCAATACTGAAGTCAGACTGATTATATTGTTTTGCAGGCAAAGATGGAGAATCTCTATGCAGTCAGCAAAAACACGACTGGGAGCTGACTGTGACTCAGATCTTGAACTCCTTATTGCCAAATGCAGACTGAAATTGAAGAAGAAATTAGGGAAAACCACTGAGACCATTCATTTGGGACCTAAATCAAATCCCGTACAATTATACAGTGGCAGTGGACAACTAGACTCATGGGATTAGATCTGATAGACAGAGTGCCTGAAGAACTATGGATAGAGGTTCATGACACTGTGCAGGAGGCAGTAACCAAGACCATCCCCCAAGAAAAGAAATGCAAAAGGCAAAGTGGTTATCTGACGATGCCTTACTAAATAGCTCAAGAAAAGAAGAGAGAAGCTAAAGGCAAAGGAGAAAAGGAAAGACATACTCATCTGAATGCCGAGTTCCAAAGAAAAGCAAGGAGAGATAAGAAAGCCTTCCTCAGTGATCAATGCAAAGAAATAGACAAAAACAATAAAATGGGAAGCACTAGGAGATCTCCCCTTAAGAAATCTAGAGGATACCAAGGGAATGTTTCATGCAAAGATGGGGCACAATATAAAGGACAGAAAATGGTATGGACCTAACAGAAGCAGAAGATTATTTTAAGGAGAGTTAGGAAGAATACACAGAAGGAGCTATACACAAAAGATCTTTCTGCCCCAGGATAACCCCACAATGGTGTGACCAGTCACCTAGAGCCGGACATCCTGGGTTGGAGTCAAGTGGGCCTTAGGAAACATCACTACAGACAAAGCTAGCAGAGGTGAAGGAATTCAACAGCTCAGTTTAAAAATAGTTGGAGCTATTTTAAATCCTAAAAGATGATGCTGTAAAAGTGCTACACTCAATATGCCAGCTAATTTGGAAAACTCAGCAGTGGCCACAGAGGAAGAGGTCGTTTGCATTCCAGTCCTAAAGAAAGCAATGCCAAAGAATGTTCAAACTAGCACACAATTGCACTCATCTCACACGCTAGCAAAGTAATGCTGAAAATCCTCCAAGCCAGCCTTCAGAAGAATGCTAAACCGTGAACTTTGAGACGTTCAAGCTGGTTTTAGAAAAGGCAGAGTGAACCAGAGATCAAGTTGCGGTTACATCTGCGGGATCGCTAGTAAAAGCAAGAGTTTCAGAAAAGCATTTACTTTTGCTTTATTGACCCTACGCCAAAGCCTTTGACTGTGGGATCACAACAAACTGAAGAACATTCTCAAAAGAGACGGGAATACCAGGCCACCCCTCCACTTGCCTGCTGAGAAATCTGAACAGGTCAAGAAGCAACAGTTAGAACTGGACATGGAACAACGACTGGTTCCAAATTGGGGAAAGGAGTACATCAAGGCTGTATATTGTCACCTTTCTTGTTTAACTTCTATGGCGTGAGAGTACCTCATGCGAAATGCTGGGCTGGATCGAAGCAGAAGCTGGAATCAAGTTTGCCAGGAGAAATGTCAATAACCTCAGATATGCAGATGACACCACCCTATGGCAGAAAGCAAAGCAGAATTAAAGAGCTTCTTGATGAAAGTGAAAGGAAGAGAGTGAAAAAGCTGCTTTAAAACTCAACATTCAGAAAATAGAAGATCATGGGATCTGGTCCCATGACTTCATGGCCAAATAGATGGGGGAACAATGGAAACGGCTGAGAGTCTTTATTTTTCTTGTGCTCCAAAATCACTGTAGATGGTGACTGCAGCCATAAAATTAAAAGACCCTTACGCCTTGGAAGAAAAGCTATGACAAGCCTAAGACAGCATATTAAAAGCAGAGACATTACTTTCCCCAGCAAAGGTCCAGTCAAGTCCAAGCCCATGGTTTCTTCTCCAGGGGTCATGTATGGATGTGAGAGTTGGGACTGTGAAGAAAGCTGAGCGCCGAAGAATTGATGCCTTTGAACTGTGGTGTTGGAGAAGACCTCGTGAGGGGAGTCCCTTGGGCTGCAAGCGAGATCAAGCTAGGCCATTTCCATAAAAAGTGAAATCAGTCTTGAATATTCAATTTAGAAGAACTGATGCTGAAGCTGAAAGCTCCAGTACTTTGGCCACCTGATGCGAAGAACTGACTCACTGGAAAAGACCTAGATGCTGGAAAAGATTGTGAAGGCAGGAGGAGAAGGGGGCGACAGAGGATGAGATGGCTGGATGGCATCACTGACTCAACGGACATGAGTCTGGGTGAGCTCCAGGAGTTGATGATGGACAGGGAAGCCCGGCGTGTTGCAGTCCCATGTGGGTCACAAAGTCAGACTACGACTGAGTGACTGAACTGAGAATCTATGTCTATGGAGGCACTAATTTATCAGCGCTACCGGGACCGTCTCTTCAACAAGTGGTGCCTGGAAAACTGGACAGTACATGCAAATGAATGAAATGAGAACACTCCCTAACATCATGCACAAAAATTAAAATTTAAAAAAATGTAAAGCCAAAATACTATAATACTTTAGAGGAAAAACAAAGGCAGAACACTCTCCTCGACATAAATCACAGCAAGACCGTTTTCAATCCACCTCCTAGAGTAATGAAAATAAAAACAAAAATAAAGAGTGAGGCCCTGTGTGATCCAGCAATCCCATTCCAAAGCATATATGTGGAGAAAACCATAATTCAAAAAGGGACGTGTAGAGCCAATGTTCATCGTAGTGCTGTCCTAAATAGCCAGGGACATGGAAGCAGACAAATGGATAAAGAAGATGTGGTATGTCATATACAGTGGAATATTACTCAGCCATAAAATGGAATGAAATAATGCCATTTGCAACAAAAGTGCATAGACCTACAAAGGATTGTCATACTGAGCGAAGTAAAGTCAGACAGAAAAAAAGACAAAATGTCATAAGGAAATTGTTTGTGTGTGGAATATTAAAAATGATATAAATGAACTTATTTCTAGGAGAACAGAAATAGAGTCACAGATGTAAAAACTAACTCATGAAGCTACTGGTGGGACAAGGGGTGAGGAGGAAGGGGATAAATCTGGGGAGATTGGGATTGATATATGCACACTACTGTTATTAGTAAAATAGATAGCTAATATGGACCTACTGAATAGCACAGGGAACTCCACTCAGTACTCTGTAATGACCTATATGGGAAAAATGATCTAAAGAGAGTGGAGATGTGTGGTATATGTGATGCAGACTGCTTCACTTTGCTGTACAATCTTTCTGAAAATAACACAACATTGTAAATCAGCTATACTCCAACAAAAATTTAAGAAAACAGATATAAATAGCTAAGATGTTACCCAAGAGGGAAAGAAACAAAATGACAAATGGGAGGACAACTTTGGTAACATTAAAAAAAAAGAAAATATTACTAAGAGATAATCTCAAAAGAGAAGGCTCAAGGACAAAACGGGCTTTCCACCATTTCTCCTAACTACTTAAGACATGATTTTCAAAAGTTCTACTATATAAAATAGACATAGTGACCTGAATTGAAATGGGATAGTGCAGAACTAGGAAACTAGTGATCAAGGCACACCAATACAGATTCAATCAATATTAGAAATAGGGACAGGGCTGATAGTTAAATGGCTATCAAGGTTAAAGGCTGGAGATAAATGCAGTGACTAATAGAAGGAAACATCTAAAGGGTTTAGAGAAAAAACAATAGTTATTGAAGAGAGAAAGCACAAGAACATAAGGATAATTTATTTCCTCAAAAAGAGAGTGCAAACAGAAAGGAAATGTTAGAGAAAAAAATTTGTGATGACGAACTGTATAAATATGGATGAATTTCTTTCTTTTTTTTTTTCTTTCTTTTCTTTCTTTCTTTCTTTCTTTATTTCTTTGTTCCTTTCTTTGTAAAAAATGAGACGATCAGCATGGAGATATATTTCTAGTAAGGTCTCTGAACTTTTGGAAGAATTTCTTTTCCCTTGGATTCAGCAGAAAGAAAATGTATTTTTTAATTTGTTTTTACAAATACAATCTGGAGCATGCTTTCCTAAGATGCCTCCAGAAATATTTGATTCCAGAAGACATGGAAGCAATTCCCACAATAATAAAAAAGGAATGGCAAAAGACTGTTCTGCTTAGTCCAGACTGCCATTGGTGTAAACACAAAGTTAAGTCAAGGAATCCAGCACCCATGATCACAGGGCTATTCACCACTGCAGAGATGGGTGTGCAATATACTGTGAGTGAGTTGAGTGAAAGTTGCACAGTCATGACTCTTGGCGACCCCATAGACTAAAGAGTCTGTGGAAGTCTCCAGACCAGAATATACTGCAGTGGGTAAATCCTCTCCCTTCTCCAGGGGATCTTCCCAACCCAGGGATCAAACCCAGGCCTCCCTCGTTGCAGGCAGCTTCTTTACCAGCTGAGCCCCCAGGAGAAGCCCAAATCACTGGAGTGGGTAACCCTATCCCTTCTCCAGCAGATCTTCCCACCCAGGAATTGAACTGGGGTCTCCTGCATCACAGACAGATTCTTACCAGCTGAGCTACCCAGGGAGCCATGGCATTACCAGGAGCAATATGTACAGGCAGGCTCAAATATGGAAATAAGCTCAAACAAAGATACATAACAATCAGATGCCATACTCGGTGCCATACATGCCATCAGAGGCAATAATTTGAATCTTGACTGTACAAATTCCACATAAGCAATGTGAAGGAAGCAAAGAAACCACAGAAAACATCTTTCATATGTGAATGTGAATCCATACTATAATGTTTAATCAAGAAGATATAGTTTGATATGTAATCAAAACACAATGTACATGTATATCAAATCATCACATTGTTCATCTTAAAAACATACATTTTCCTTTTGTCAGTTATGCCTCAGTTAAACTGGGGGAGGGGTGAAGGATAAAGAGCAGGCTGTTTTGTGTAGTGGGGTACTTCAGATAATATGGGTATTTGTGCATTAAAAAAAAAACAAAACAAAACTGTGTCTAGTGGTAACCATACTGTACTACATACTTAAAAGTTTGCTAAAGTAGACATCTTATGCTGTGTTCTTATCACAAAAATCAATCAATGCAGTTCACTATACTAACAGAATAAAGAGAAGAGCTAAATGATTTCAAGAGGAAAAATATTTAGAAAGGAAACTGTGGATCTGTACTCTCCACTAAGAAATGTGATTCTAGAAGTTTCTTGTGGCATGTGTAATCCAGTTAGGAAGCAATTTGGTTTAAAACCAATATCCTAATTTTTCAGACTAAATCGTTTATATTGGTGCCCAATTAAAAGACATGATTCAAACAAATACATTAGAAACATAATTTCAGTTGCTGAAATCGTTAGGGACTCTTTCTGAAATGTGTGTACAGTGTGTTGAGGTGATACATCACAAAGCCATGTTTATAAATATTCTCTTTGTTTCTAACATGTGTGTGTGTGTGTGTGTGTGTGTGTGTGTGTGTGCATGTGTGTTTTTCTTTTGACAGGATGGAAGAAGAACAACAGTGGGGAAAATTCCAGGTTACCTCAGAATAAAAAGGAAGTTAGTGGAACACACCAAACGGAGATATGTCAAGCCCATGGCACTTTATCAGACTGACAGAAAAGCAGAAACCTCTTCTTCGTGTGATATCTGATCAGAAAGAGATTCAAATGTGAATGCTACTACTGCCAGAGATATTAGTATGGGGAACACTTCTGGAATCTCAACGGGAGAAAGCAACCTCTCATTCTTCCTCCTGGGATGAACTAATACAAGAACTTAGTAACTTGATGCTCAACTCTTTGCTCCATCCAACCCCTCTTCTGCAAGAACGGGTGCAGGAAAAGAGAAGAGCCCGAAACAGAGGCAGCAGAGAAACAAAAGAATGTTTCAGAGGCTCCTAAAAGAATGGAAAGACTAAATCTAAGACTTTTCATCTTAGATCCAAATATGAGGGTGTCAGGGGAAAGCCAACAGTGCCAACCCCTTGGGCAGAATCCTTTTGGGAACATGGTCAGGGGAAGAACCAGGATCAGCCTTGTGACGAGGAATCTTATCAGCTTGTGATTCAATCCAGTCCCAGGAATGTAGCAATCTTCCTCTAGGTAATTTTAGGGCCACCTTAGGGCATGCTTGGAGGAGTTCCTCCATGGCAAAAGGCAACTAGATAACAATGGTTCTGTACTGTGCATAATACTGTCCCCATGGTGCAAGTCATCCTTGTCCTCCTTGAGTTTCCTTTCCTCCCTTACCTCTTCACCAGTGATTTATAAAACATCTGTGTGGTGTTGCTGGCTTGCTTTTTTAAATGCTTTCAGTCAATTTTATTGGTTGACTCCCAGAAGAAGCACTAGATCTGACGGGATATGTGTGTGGAGTGTGTGCAGCTGTTGCTTTTTTGTTTCTGTTTATTTTAACATTTTTTAAAATCATGGATGCACTGGAAGTTGCAAAGATAGTGCAAGAGGGGCCCCAGGCACTCTTCACCCAGTCTCCCCTCAAGATGCTTCAGTTCGGTTCAGTTCAGTTCCAGTCACTCAGTCGTGTCCGACTTTGTGTCCCCATGAATCGCAGCACGCCAGGCCTCCCCGTTCATCACCATCTCCGGAGCTTCGCTCAGACTCAAGTCCATTGAGTCCGTGATGCCATTCAGCCATCTCCTCCTTGGTCGTCCCCTCTCTCTCCTGCCCCCAATCCCTCCCAGCATCAGAGTCTTTTCCAATGAGTCAACTCTTCACATGAGGTGGCCAAAGTACTGGAGTTTCAGCTTTAGCATCATTCCATCCAAAGAAATCCCAGGTTGATCTCCTTCAGAATGGACTGGTTGGACTCCTTGCAGTCCAAGGGACTCTCAAGAGTCTTCTCCAACACCACAGTTCAAAAGCATCAATTCCTTCAGCGCTCAGCCTTCTTCACAGTCCAACTCTCACATCCATACATGACCACAGGAAAAACCGTAGCCTTGACTAGATGGACCTTAGTCGGCAAGGTAATGTCTCTGCTTTTGAATATACTATCTAGATTGGTCATAACTTTTTCTCCAAGGAGCAAGCGTCTTTTAATTTCATGGCTGCAGTCCATCTGCGGTGATTTTGGAGCCCAAAAATAAAGTCTGACACTGTTTCCCCATCTATTTCCATGAAGTGATGGGACCAGATGCCATGATCTTCGTTTTCTGAATGTTGAGCTTTAAGCCAACTTTCTTTGCTCTCCTCTTTCACTTTCATCAAGAGGCTTTTTAGCTCCTCTTCACCTTCTGCCATAAGCGTGGTGTCACCTGCCTATCTGAGATTATTGATATTTCTCCCAGCAATCTTGATTCCATCTTGTGTTCCTTCAGTCCAGCATTTCTCCTGCATATAATTTAAATAAGCAGGGTGACAATATACATACAGCCTTGACGTACTCCTTTTCCCTATTTGTAACCAGTCTGTTGTTCCATGTCCAATAGCTCATATATCCCCAAGATAGTTATATCTTGCATTACTCCTAATACCACATCAATACCAGTAAACCTGCATTGGTACAAAGCATGTGTATGTTTCTATGTCATTTTTCAATGTGTGGGTTTTGTGTAGCCACTGCTGTAATCAAGATGCAAAACTGTTCCATCACCACAAAGAACTTCCTCCTGTTATCCCTTTATAGTCATACCCACTACCCTCCCCTGGCACCATCCCTAAGTTTGGGCAACCATTATACTGTTCTCCATTGAGACTATTACATGAAAGGAGTCATGCACTATGTGACCTTTCAGGTGGAATTCTTCCAGTCAGCATACAAGCTGTGTGTGCAAAGTCCACTCCTTTCTGCTCATATGTAGTAGTCTGTGGTATGGATGTGCCATAGTTCCTTTAGCCATACACGTGTTGGTGGACATTTTGGTTTCAAATTTTTTTTCTATTACAGATAAAGCTGCAGGGATTCCCCTGGTGGCTCGGTGGTGAAGAATCTGCTCAATGCAGGAGACACGGGCTTGATCCTGATCCAGGAAGATCTAACATGCTGAGGAGCAACTAATCCCATGCCCCATAACCATTGAGTCTGTGCCCTGGAGCCCGGGAACCAAAACTACTGAGGCTAAGTGCTGCTACAGAGTCTAACTACTGAAGCCCACACACCCTAGAGCCTGTGCTCTGCAATGAGAGAAGCCACAGCAATGAGAAGCCAGTGACCACAACTAGAGAGTAGTCCTGCTCTCTGCAGCTAGAGAAAAGTCCATGCAGCAACAAAGACTAGGTACAGTCAAAACCAAATACACAAATATATTTATATAAAAGGAGCAGTCCCAAGATGGCAGAGGAATAGGACAGGGGATATCACTTTCTTCCCCAGAAATCCATCAAAAGATCATCTGAATGTTGAGCAACCTCCACAAAACAACTTCTCAATGCTGGCAGAGGACTCCAGACATCCAGTAAGGCAGTCCAATCTCTTCAAACAGGTAGAAAAAAAATATAAAAGACAAAAAACAGAGACAAAAGATTTAGGGATGGAGACCCGTCCCAGGGAGGAGTAGTGAAGGAGGAGAAGTTTCACACCGTAGGAAACCCTCTCACAGGCGTGTCTGTGGGAGTTTTGGGAATCTCAGAGGCAACATAACTGGGAGGGGAAAAAAAAAAAAGCCCACAGAATACATGCCTAACCACAACTGCCAGCGGAGAAGTGGCCCAGAGGCTTTCGTCTGCCACCAGCAAGCGGGGGCTGGGCAGGGAGGTGCAGGCAGCATCATGGGTCCTTAGGGTAACAACCGGGCCTGAATGCCCTGAGAACAATCTGAGGGAACTAGTGTGAGATAGCAACACAAACCTGGGATCGCCAGAGAGATTAAAAGAAAAGAAAGAAGGAAAGAAAGAAAGAAAAAAAAAAGAAAGAAACTTTCCCATGAAAGTCACTTCACTGTGACCCCTGGTGCACTAACAGAACAAAGGACTGAATGAATACCAAGGAGAGGAAGCCTGCTGCTGTATAGGACCCTCCCTCCCCAGTAGCAGAAAGGCAGGCCTGCAAATACCAGAGCCAGAAAGTAGAGGCTGCTGCAGTCTCTACCTAAGACTCCACATCTTCCACCAAAGTGTGAGCAGATTCCCCAGTTGCTAACCACATCTAACTGGGATCCTGAATGGTTGACATCTTCCAGGAGTGTCACATCCTGAGATAAGCTGTCCAGAGGAGACACACAGCATGTCTGGGACTGTGCTCTTGCAGCACACTTGGGAAACAAAGTAGCCTGGACAGGGCAGGTAAATAAGATGCACGGCCCACTGGGGAGAGCGCACTCATCAAGCACCCAGTCGCCTGAGCTGCTCGGAGCCGGGAAGAGGACAAACCACCCAGGCCATCTGGGTCTGTGCCCCTGCAGAACACCCAAGACCTGAGTGGCTTAGTCCTGGGAACTGCATGAATAGCAGAGTTCACTTGGGACAGTGCCCGTCCAGAGTACCCTGGAGACTGAGCAATGTAGATTTGAGAAGTACATGCCACCTTAGGCTGTGGCAAACTAGTGCGGTCCATCTACTGCGAGCACTCCCCACACATGCCAGTGGTATTTGTTTGCAGTGTCCTCACTCTCCACATCACAACTGAACTAATGAGCCTAAATAAGTGGGCACTTTCACCCGTTATGTCAGGGTGGAAATTAAACACTGAAGAGACTTGCAAACAGAGATAGCCAAAATAAACAAAGAAGGTTGAATCACACTGGAAGTGACAGGTGCACCAGATTAAAATCCTGTACTTAATACTGGAAACTGCGCATTTTAGGTGCACCTATAGACTTTAAGAACAAGTACAAGCCAGAATAAGGGACTATCTGACACTGAACTGACACCACACTGCCCACAACCGCTCCAGAGAAATTCCCATATATGGTTTTTACTATTTTCATTTTTAATTAAAAAAATTTAGTTATTACTCCTTTAACTTTCGTTTTTATAGCTTATATTAGCTTTCAAAAGAACACTAATTTTTAAAACAAATTCCATACATATATATATGTATATATCTGTTTTTAATTTTTGTGATTGATTTTGTTTTGTATTTTTTTATATTGTATTTTTGAGAGTCTAAGCTCTATTTTAGGCTTTTAATGTTTGCTACTACTGCTGCTAAATCACTTCAGTCATGTCCAACTCTATGCGACCCCATAGATGGCAGCCCACCAGGCTCCCCCATCCCTGGGATTCACCAGGCAAGAACACTGGAGTGGGTTGCCATTTTCTTCTCCAATGCATCAAAGTGAAAAGCGAAAGTGAAGTCACTCAGTCGTGTCTGACTCTTAGCGACCTCATGGACTGCAGCCCACCAGGCTCCTCCCGTCCATGGGATGTTCCAGGCAAGAGTATTTGAGTAAAAATTAAAGAGTACTTTAATTTTTGGATATTTCGTTATCAATTTTGTACCTCTAAGAATCTAATCCTCAATATCCATTTTCACTTCATGGATTTGATTGCTAGCTAGATTGCTCTCTCTCCTTTTGACTCTCCCCTTTTCTCCTCCTGGTCACCTCTATCTCCCTTCTCCCTCTTCTCTTCTCTATATAACTCTGTGAATCTCTTTGGGCATTCCTGCCTCTGGAGAACTGTTTCACCAATAACCTAAGGGTTTTATCTTCTATGCTGTATGGATGGAGAAGTCTTGAGCCTACTGTAAGAAAGGGCCAAAAGGCAGAGGCAGAGGGCATAATTACAAAACTAAAATATCAGAGAACTCATGACTCCAGGAACATTAATAGACAAGAATTCACCCAAAAAGTCTCCACACCTACACTGAAAAAAAGTTCCACTTAAGGGCCATCAAGATCCAGTGCAAGACACACCAAGCTAATTTTCCAGCAAAACAGGAATACAACCCTGAACATTAAAAGATGGGATGCACAAAAGCCATGTCAAACCCATAAATTCAGCACTGGACAGTTCACTGCATTCCAGAGAGATCCAGATCCACCCACCAGAACACAGACATAAGTCCTCCAACCAGGAAACCTTGACAAGCCATTAGTCCAGCCTCACCCACAGGGAGCAGACTCCACAATTAAGATGAACCACGAAGTTCCAGCCTACAGAAAGGGCACTGCAGACAAAGGAATCAAAACAAAATGAAAAGGCAGAGAAATATTCAGCAGGTGAAGGACTATGAAAACAAACAAACAAACACCAAATCAAAGAGTAGGAGATAAAGAGTCTACCTGAGAAGAATTCACAACAATGATAGTAAAGATGATCCAAAATCTTGAAAACAATATGAAACTACAGATAAATAGACTAGAGACAAGGATTGAGAACATGCAGGAAATGTTTAACAAGGACTAGAAAAAAAAAAAGAGAATCAGTCAGTAATGGATAATACAATAACTGAGATCAAAAGCACTCTGGATGCAACCAACAGTAGAATAACTGAGGCAGAATAAATGATAAGTGAGGTGGAAGGTAGAATGCTGAAAACAAATGAAGCAGAGAGGGAAAAGTAAAAAAAAAAATTAAAGAAATGAAGACTACCTCAGAGACCTCTGGGACAATGTTAAACACCTCAACATTCGACTCACAGGTGTCCCCAGAAGAAGACAAAAGAAGGAGCATGAGAAAATACTTGAGGAGATAAAGTTGAAAACTTTCCTAATAGGGGAAGGAAATAATCACCCAAATCCAAGAAATGTGGAGTGTCCCAAACAGGATAAATGCAAGGCAAATCACCCGAAGATACATATTAATGAAACTAACAAAGTTCAAACACAAAGAGCAAATAGTAAAAGCAGCAAGGGAAAAAACACAAGTATCACACAAGAGGATCCCCATAAGGATAACAGCTGATCTTTCAATAGAAACTCTTCAGGCCAGGAGGGAATGGCAGAATATACTTAAAGTGATGAAAGAGAAAAACCTAAAACCAAGATTACTCTACTCAGCAAGGATCTCATTCCGAATGAAGGAGAAATCAAAAACATTACAGATAAGCAAAAGCTGAGAGAATTCAGCACCACCAAAACCAGCTCTTCAACAAATGCTAAAAGATCTTCTCTAGACAGGAAACACAGTAAAGGTTTATAAATATGAACCCCAAACAACATAGTAAATGGTAACAGGATTATCAGTTCAGTTCAGTTCAGTCACTCAGTCGAGTCCGACTTTTTGCGACCCCATGAATCGCAGGAAGCCAGGCCTCCCTGTCCATCAACAACTCCTGGAGTTCACTCAGACTCACATCAATTGAGTCAGCGATGCCTTCCAGCCATCTCATCCTCTGTCGTCCCCTTCTCCTCCTGCCCACATTCCCTCCCCAGCATCAGAGTCTTTTCCAATGAGTCAACTCTTTGCATGAGGTGGTCAAAGTACTGGAGTTTCAGCTTTAGCATCAGTCCTTCCAAAGAAATCCCAGGGCTGATCTCCTTCAGAATGGACTGGTTGGATCTCCTTGCAGTCCAAGGGACTCTCTAAGAGTCTTCTCCAACACCACAGTTCAAAAGCATCAATTCTTCAGCACGCAGCTTTCTTCACAGTCCAACTCTCACATCCATACATGACCACGAGAAAAAACCATAGCCTTGACTAGGCGGACTTTAGTCGGCAAAGTAATGTCTCTGCTTTTGAATATGCTGTCTAGGTTGGTCATAACTTTTCTTCCAAGGAGTAAGCGACTTTTAATTTCATAGCTGCAATCACCATCTGCAGTGATTTTGGGGCCCCAAAAGAAGTCTGACACTGTTTCCACTGTTTCCCCATCTATTTCCCATGAAGTGATGGGACTGGATGCCACGATCTTTGTTTTCTGAATGCTGAGCTTTAAGCCAACTTTTCACTCTCCACTTTCACTTTCATCAAAAGGCTTTTTAGTTCCTCTTCACTTTCTGCCATAAGGGTGGTGTCATCTGTGTATCTGAGGTTATTGATACTTCTCCGGGCAATCTTGATTCCAGCTTTTGTTTCTTCCAGTCCAGCGTTTCTCATGATGTACTCTGCATACAAGTTCAATAAGCAAGGTGACAATATACAGCCTTGACGTATTCCTTTTCCTATTTGGAACCAGTCTGTTGTTCCATGTCCAGTTCTATCAGTTGCTTCCTGACTTGCATACAGATTTCTCAAGAAGCATGTCAGGTGGTCTGGTATTCCCATCTCTTTCAGAATTTTCCACAATATATTGTGATCCACAGAGTCAAGGCTTTGGCATAGTCAAAAAGCAGAAATAGATGTTTTCTGGAACTCTCTTGCTTTTTCCATGATCCAGAAGATGTTGGCAATTTGATCTCTTGTTCCTCTGCCTTTTCCAAAACCAGCTAGAACATCAGGAAGTTCACGGTTCATGTATTGCTGAAGCCTGGCTTGGAGAATTTTGAGCATTACTTTGCTAGCATGTGAGATGAGTGCAATTGTGCGGTAGTATGAGTGTTCTTTGGCATTGCCTTTCTTTGGAGTTGGAATGAAAACTGATTTTTCCAGTCCTGTGGCCACTGCTGAGTTTTCCAAATTTGTTGGCATATTGAGTGCACCACTTCACAGCATCATCCTTCAGGATTTGGAAATAGCTCAACTGGAATTCCATCACCTCCACTAGCTTTGTTCATAGCGATGCTTTCCCAGGCCCACCTGACTTCACATTCCAGGATGTCTGGCTCTAGATGAGTGATCACATCATCATGATTATCTGGGTCGTGAAGATCTTTTTGTCCAGTTCTTCTGTGTATTCTTGCCACCTTTTCTTAATATCTTCTGCTTCTGTTAGGTCCATATCATTTCTGTCCTTTATCAAGCTCATCTTTGCATGAAATGTTCCCTCGGTATCTCTAATTTTCTTGAAGAGACCTCTAGTCCTTCCCATTCTGTTGTTTTCCTCTATTTCTTTGCACTGATCACTGAAGAAGCTTTCTTATCTCTTCTTGCTATTCTCTGGAACTCTGCATTCAGATGCTTATATCTTTCCTTTTCTCCTTTGCTTTTCACCTCTCTTCTTTTCACAGCTACTTGAAAGGCCTCCCCAGGCAGTCATTTTGCTTTTTGCATTTCTTTTCCATGGGGATGGTGTTGATCCCTGTCTCCTGTACAATGTAACGAACCTCATTCCACAGTTCATCAGGCACTCTATCTATCACATCGAGGCCCTTCAATCTATTTCTCACTTCCACTGTACAATCATAAGCGATTTGATTTAGGTCATACCTGAATGGTCTAGCAGTTCTCCCTACTTTGTTCAATTCGAATCTGAATTTGGTAATAAGAAGTTCATGATTTGAGCCACAGTCAGCACCTGGTCTTGTTTTTGTTGACTGTATAGAGCTTCTCCATCTTTGGCTGCACAGAATATAATCAATCTGATTTTGGTGTTGACCATCTGGTGATGTCCATGTGTAGAGTCTTTCCTTGGGTTGTTGGAAGAGGGTGTCTGCTATGACCAGGGCATTTTCTTGGCAAAACTCTATTAGTCTTTGCCCTGCTTCATTCCGCATTCTAAGGGCAAATTTGCCTGTTACTCCAGGTGTTTCTTGACTTCCTACTTTAGCATTCCAGTCCCCTATAATGAAAAGGACATCTTTTTGGGGTGTTAGTTCTAAAAGGTCTTGTAGGTCTTCATAAAACCGTTCAACTTCAGCTTCTTCAGCGTTACTGGTTGGGGCATAGACTTGGGTAACTGTGATATTGGATGGTTTGCCTTGGAAACGAACAGAGATCATTCTGTCGTTTCTGAGATTGCATCCAAGTACTGCATTTGGACGCTTTTGTTTGCCCATGATGGCTAGTCCATTTCTTCTGAGGGATTCCTGACCGCAGTAGCAGATATAATGGTCATCTGAGTTAAATTCACCCATTCCAGTCCATTTTAGTTCACTGATTCCTAGAATGTCGATGTTCACTCTTGCCGTCTCTTGTTTGACCACTTCCAATTTGCCTTGATTCATGGACCTGACATTCCAGGTTCCTATGCAATATTGCTCTTTACAGCATCGGACCTTGCTTCTATCACCAGTCACATCCACAGCTGGGTATTGTTTTTGCTTTGGCTCCATCCCTTCATTATTTCTGGAGTTATTTCTCCACTGATCTCCAGTAACATATTGGGCACCTCATGACCTGTGGAGTTCCTCTTTCGGTATCCTATTATTTTGCCTTTTCATACTGTTCATGGGGTTCTCAAGGCAAGAATACTGAAATGGCTTGCCATTCCCGTCTCCAGTGGACCACGTTCTGTCAGCCCTCTCCGCCATGACTTGCCTGTCTTGGGTTGCCCCGCAGGCACTGCTTGGTTTCATTGAGTTAGACAAGGCTATGGTCCTAGTGTGATTAGACTGACCAGTTTTCTGTGAGTATGATTTCAGTGTGTCTGCCCTCTGATGCCCTCTTGCAACACCTACCATCTTACTTGGGTTTCTCATACCTTGAGCGTGGGGTATCTCTTCACGGCTGCTCCAGCAAAGCATAGCCGCCACTTCTTAACTTGCACGAGGGTATCTCCTTACCGCCGCCGTTCCTGACTTTCAACAGCTCCAAGGCAGTGGTGCTACAATACGTAGATGATATTCTGCTCTGTGCTGAGACAGGGAAGCTTGCTCACAAGCCTCAGAAGATTTCGTAAACTTTCTGGCAGGCTGCAGTTATAAGGCATCAAGCGAAAAGGCTCAGCTTTGTCAACAATCTGTTAAATAGCTGGGCCTAATCATATCAGAAGGGACTAGGGCCTAGGCCCCGAGAGAATTAAACCTATACTAAATTACCCCCTATCTATGACTTTAAGACAATTGAGAGGATATTTAGGAATCACAGGCTACAGCCACATTTGGATTCTGGGTTATGGGGAACTTGCCCGGCCTGTATATAAACTTATAACTGAAACTCAACAAGCCCAAACCGACAAACTGGGTTTGGTCTCCAGATACTCAAAAAGGCTTTTAAGGCTCTTCAGACTGCTCTCTTGCACATTCCCGCTTCGAGCTTGCCCACACGGTCAGAATTTAATTTGCTTGTCACTGAAGCAAAGGTATGTCCTTGGGAGTTTTAACACAACCCCGAGGGCCTCACCAGCAACTTATAGCTTATCTGAGCAGAGAATTAGATGTCATCTCACGTGGGTGGCCACACTAAGAGTAATTGCAGCAGCTGCTTTATTAACACCTGAAGCCCTCGAAATAATCAATGGGAGAAGCCTTACTGTACTGACTTCTCATGATGTGAGTGGAATCTTAAACTCTAATACTTGGGTGACAGACAGCAGGTGTCTTAAATGTCACTCCTTATTTTTAGAAGGACCAATAACTAAGCTTAAAGTTTGTGGAAATTTAAATCCTGCCACTTTCCTTCCTGAGAAGGAAAATGAAACACCTGATCACGATTGTTCCCAATTTCTAACTTTAAACTATGCAGCTCAGGAAGATCTGATGGATACCCCACTAGACAATCCTGACATGGAATTATTTACAGATGGCAGTTCTTTTGTTTGGGATGGGAAGCATAAAGCAGGTAACACCGTGGTGACAGCTGAACAGGATTTAGAAGCGAAATCTCTCCCCAGGAAACCAGTGCTCAGCTAACGGAGCTTGTGGCTCTGACCTGAGCTCTAGAGTTACGCAAAGGGCAGCGAGTAAATACCTACACGGATTCTAAGTATGCTTATTTGACTTTACATGCTCATGCTGCAATATGGAAAGAAAGACAGTTCAAAATGGCAACAGAAGAACCTATTAAGCATTTCAGAGAGATTGAGAGACTTTTAACTGCTATATGTTGTCCTAAAGAAGTAGCTGTTGTGCATTACAAAGGGCACAGCAGGGATGGGAGTAGAGCAGCCAAAGGTAATCATCTATCTGGTTGACTGTCAAGCCAGAGAGGTGGTGCTTTATGAAAGCCCTTCACTGCAGATGCCTTTGATCTGGACGGGTCCTGTGGAACAGGAAAAACCACAATATACTGAGGAAAAAATTGGAAAGCTATGAGGAAAGAGGAGCAAAGATTACTGATAAAGGATAGTTACAGTCCAAGGATGGACAATGAAAACTTCCTGAAAATGCTCAATGGAAAATTCTTAAAGGTTTACACCAGAGTTTCCATTTAGGTGTTGAGAGTACTTGCCAGATGGCTTCTCGTTTATTTGAAGGTAAAAACGTAAGGAAAACTTTAAAGAACATTATCAAAAGATGTGAGGTTTATCAGAAAAATGACCCAAAGACTGAAAAGCTAGCAAAATCTGGGTTACAACAAAGTGGAAAGCATCCTGGAGAGGACTGGGGACTTGATTTTAGTCATATGCCAAAAGCTAATGGATATAATTGCTTACATGTTGGGGTGGATTCTTTTACTGGATGGATTGAGGCTTCTCCCTGTCATGGCAAACAGGCTAAGGAGGTTGTAAGAATTTTAATCCATGAAGTTATTCCCAGGTTTGGGCTGCCACGGAGCCTTCAGAGTGACCATGGCTCCACCTTTAAAGCTGCTGTAACTCAGAGAGTGTCAAAAGCTCTAGGAATAAAATATCACTTACACTGTTCCTGGAGACGCCAATTCTCAGGAAAGATCGAAAAAGCTAATGACATTATTAAGAGACATCTGTGCAAATTAACTCAAGAGACACAGGACAATTGGGTTGAAATTCTACCCATAGCTTTAATGAGGGCTCAAACTGCTCCTGAAAAGGAGGACCTGTCCCCCTTTGAATGTATTTATGGAAGGCTTTTCTTACACAGAGACATTGTTATAGACCCTGAAGCCTTGGAATTAACTAGTTAAGCAACTCTGCTCTCGGCTTTTCAACAGGCATTAACAGCGCTCCAGGAGGTGACTCCTGACCCAGCCTCTGAGTCAAGCAAGCCTCTATTTGAGCCAGGAATCAAGGTCCTGATAGAAACATTGGGATCTGGGGCCCAATCCCTTGAGCCCCTCTGGAAGGTCCTTACCAGGTTATCCTCTCTTCTCCCACAGCTGTCAAAGTGCCAGGAACTGATTTGTGGGCGCATCACACTCAAGGTAAGAGGTGGCACCCTGACCAGAACTAAGCGACGTCATTTTATGTCTTTACTTTCTTTGCTCTGACTTTGTACTTTTTAGATGGGCCTGACAATCTATGTGAACCTGCTTCTGCTGACTCCAAAAGTCCTGAGTCTGCCATTTGATCCTCAAGACAATGCCTTCCTGTCCTGGGCTCACTCCTATGCTGCATTCCACAATCAGTCTAACTGCTGGGTCTGTGGAGCGCTCCCCTTATCATCAGTGGAAGGCTTCCCGTGGTGGGCATCTCTACTTCAAGGAAAGGACTTTCCCCAAGTCTGTGAATACCTTTGACAACAACGATCATATGTGATTCCTCTTCTTAATCTGATGACATCTAACAATCCTAAGATGGACTGGTGCAACGCTTTGTACTTTAACTTCGAACATGACATTACTTTTAATTTTCATTATGCATTTTCTTGGCTTAATGACTATTTTTGCTACACATAAGAAGGTAAATGGGTCTAGATCTGATGGCTTTTTACCTGACGTTTATCAAATACGGGATAAGGTTATATGGCTAACTCCTGAAAAGGAACATCTAATATCTAGCACCCCCATATGTGGGGAACAAATAGAGCCACCCCCCAGAAGTTAGCCAACAACTTAATTATAATGACTGGAAACAATTGGGATTTTTGCCTCAGGAAATATGCAATGTAATCATTCCCATGTTTGCCAACCCCAGTTCAGGTCCTCCCTTTGCCTGACCATGCACTGATTGGAACTGGATATCTGAGTCATGCTGGCTTGCTCCAAACGGGACCTACTGGATATGTGGCTCTTACCTATGGGCATGGCTTCCCCCTGGCTGGGTAGGGAGATGCACCCTAGGACTAGCTTTTGCTCACAGCTTCATATTTTCAGAGCTTCCAGTGAAGCCTGCTAATTTGCCACACCTTAGAACTCGGTGGGAAAGATCTGTATTTCACTGGTATGACTATCTGGCTGCAGTATTTGTTCCCTCTCTGGGAACTACAAATGTTATGCTACGAGTGGATGCTCTGACTAACTTTACTCAACTTCACAAGATTCTCAAAAAGCTATTTCAGCTCTTAATGCTGAACAAATCCAAATTAGAAAGGTGGTTTTACAAAGCAGATTGGCCTTAGATATTCTGACAGCTGCACAAGGAGGAACTTGTGCCATTATTCATACCCAGTGCTGCACATATATACCTGATATGAGCACTAATGTTAGTCACTTTACTAAACACGTGAACAGGATGATTCAGGCTATGGATACTCCTGAAGCCTCAAGTGCCTCACTTTGGGAGACGTTAACTAGTTCCCCATGGTGGAAAACTATCCTAATTGAAATAATTCTGATTGTTCTGTTTCTGCTGTTTGCTTCCTGCATCTGTAACTGTGTAGCTGGGTTTGTTTCCAGTCGCATGAAGGGTTTTAAGTTACGAACGGTTGCTCAAACTCTTGCAACTGCAGCAGCTTCCTCCAACTACTACTTGGGGCCCCTAGATCAGAGACCCTCAGTATGAGGGTTAGGGAGAACATGTTGCCTCACCAATTTAGGGACGACGTCCTTTATCAGCTCGAAGCAGTTACAGAATGAGAACAACACCCCTTTCCCTAGGCAATATAATTCTCCTAAAGAAAAGGCAAGAGGGTGGGGGTGGGAGGGATGAGAGGGTAACAGACAGGAAGGCCAGGGGTCTCCAAACGGAGGAAATAGGCTGCAAGTGTCAGACATTTTTCTCTCTCTCAAGCGTCAGGAGGAAATAAACTACAAGTGTTAGATTTTTTCCCCCCCATCTCTATATAAATTTAAAAAGAGGTTTCTTTTAAAATTCTGTGTTGCCATGATGACACCCGGTGCTACCTGAACTTAACCTTTCTCAAACCTTGAGCTAACCAATACATTCTTCTTATGGAAATGTTTGTCTTAAGCTATGCTAGTGAACTATGTATTTACCCTAGACTCTGTCTTCAAGGCAGTTCACCTAAGACTCAGAAGGACCCTGAGACTCAGAACCAACTTGACAAAGGAGTATGCTTTACTCATGCAAATGTTCTCTTAAGCTATGTTAATGAGACTGTATTTGCTTGGAAACCTGCCTTTCTTCAAGATCCATGTCAATCATTTTATGGCCGGGACAACTCACCTCCTGCCAATATTCTCTCAAAATGCATGTTGTGGTTGAGGGGCCAGTCTCTGAGTTTTGAGACATTTTTTTTCTCTAATTAGCAGTCTGCTAGTAGCTATACAACATCCAGCTAAAGACTAGCGGGGGCACTCTTTTGCCCCCCTTCTGATGTCTATGCCAGAAGCTTTCTCTATGTCTCTTATACTTTAATAAAACTTTATTACACAAAAGCCCTGAGCAATCAAGCCTCATCACTGGCCCCAGATTGAATTCCTCTCCTTTAGTGGCCAAGAATCCTGAAGTCCGTCACGGCTCAGCAACAACCTTCCAATTAGTCATTGTTCAGTTCAGTTCAGTCACTCAGTCGTGTCGGACTCTTTGCAACCCCATGAACTGCAGCAGGCCAGGCCTCCCTGCCCATCACCAACTCCGGGAGTTCGCACAAACTCATGTCCATTGAGTCGGTGATACCATCCAGCCATCTCATCCTCTGTCATCCCCTTCTCCTCCTGTCCCCAATCCCTCCCAGCATCAGAGTCTTTTCCAATGGGTCAGCTCTCCACATGAGGTGGCCAAAGTATTGGAGTTTCAGCTTTAGCATCAGTCCTTCCAAAGAAATCCCAGGGCTGATCTCCTTCCAGAATGGACTGGTTGGATCTCCTTGCAGTCCAAGGAACTCTCAAGAGTCTTCTCCAACACCACAGTTCAAAAGCATCAATTCTTCATCTCTCAGCTTTCTTCACAGTCCAACTCTCACATCCATACATGGCCACAGGAAAAACCATAGCCTTGACTAGACCGGGGTGCTGCGATTCATGGGGTCGCAAAGAGTCGGACACGACTGAGTGACTGAACTGAACTGAATGAACTTAAGTACCAGATAGCGTGTCAGAGGCTGTGCGTCCACTTACCTCATAGAATGCAAAACAACTCATCCCATCATTCACAGTCAACAGATCAGGAAACAGAGGCACACAGAGTTACAGCAACTTGGTGGCTCAGACGGTAAAGAATCTCCCTGCAATGCAAGAGACCTGGGTTCTATCCCTGGGTTATGAAGATCTCCTGGAGGAGGGCATGGCAACCCACTCCAGTATTATTGCCTGGAGAGTCCTCATGGAGAGAGGAGCCTGGCAGGCCGCCGTCCATGTGGTCACAAAATGGCAGACACGACTGGGCAAATAAACATGCACACGTGCCCAAGTTCACACAACTAGTAAGCGCCCAAGTTCACACAACTAGTAAGTGCTAGAGGTCAGATTCTAATTCAAATCTGCTTCATTCCCAAGCCAGTGTTATTAACCTCTGTGCCCTGAGGTCTTATTTCCTAGAATGCTAAACTGTGTTAGAAGATTCTAGTACTTGATCCTGGGGACCTGAACAATGAATGGCACTTTCTGACTCCTTATTAGATGCACCGCCTAAAACTTAACAGTAGGATCGCCTGGGTTTCATTTCTCTTATAGACAATGCATAAGAGACATTGTATACACGGGTTAAAATCTGATCCTCCTTTTTAAAATTTCTAATTGGAAATAATTGCTTTACAATGTTGTGTTGGTCTCTGCCATACATTGTGAATCAGCCGTAAGTGTACATATGTCCCCTCCCCACAGTACCTCGCTCCCACTCCCATCCCCACCTCCCCTACCACATCATCTCACCCCTCTAGGTTGTCACAGAGCACTGGATTGAGCTCCCTGTGTTATACAGCAGCTTCCCACTAGCTCTGTGCTTTAAACATGGTAAAGTATATGTTTCAATACCACTCTCTCAATTCGTCCCACCCTCTCCTTCCGCACCTACAAGTTCTTCTCTATGTCTGCGTCTATTCCTGCCCTGAAAATTGGTTCATCAATACCGTTTTCTAGACTCCATATATATGCGTTAATAATAATATTAATATTTGTTTTTCTCTTTCTGACTCACTACACTACTCACTATACCCTCTGTTTAACAGGCTCTAGGTTCATCCACCTCACTAGAACTGACTCAGATTCGTTCTTTTTATGGCTGAATAATATTCCAATGTATATATGCACCACAACGTCCACATCCTAGCTATTGTAAATAGTGCTGTAATGGACATTGGAGTATATGTGCCTCTTTGAATTATGGTTTTTTTCAAGGCATATGCCCAGTCGTGGTATTGCTGGGTGATATGTTAGTTTTATTCCTAGATTTTTCAGGCAATCTCCATACTGTTCTCCATAATGACTGTATCAATTTACATCCCCACCAACTGTGCAAGAGGGTTCCCTTTTCTCCACATCCTCTCCAGCATTTATTGTTTGTGCATCTTTTAATGATGGCCAGTCTGACCAGTGTGAGGTAATATCTCATGGTATTGATAGTTTTGATTTGCATTTCTCTAATAAAGAGTAATATTGAGCTTTTTTTTTTTTCTTCATGTGTTTATTGGCCTTCTGTATGTCTTCACTGGAGAAATGGTTGTTTATGTCCTCTGCCCATGTTTTCAATGGATTGTTTGTTTTTCTGATACCGAGCTGCATGAGCTGCTTGTATATTCTGGAGATTAATCCTTTGTCAATTGCTTGATTTGCAATTATTTTCTCCAATTCTGTGGCTTGTCTTTTCATTTTTAATATAAATTTATTTATTTTAATTGGAGGATACTTACTTTACAATATTGTATTGGTTTTGCCATACATCAACATATATCCACCACAGGTATACACATGTTCCCCATCCTGATCCCCCTCCCTCTTCTCTCCCTGTACCATCCCTCTGGGTCATCTCAGTGCACCAGCCCCAAGCATCCAGTATCATGCACTGAACTTGGACTGGCGATTCATTTCATATACGATATTATACATGTTTTAATGCCATTCTCCCAAATCATCCAACTCTCGCCCTCTCCCACAGAGTCCAAAAGACTGTTCTATACATCTGTGTCTCTTTTGCTGTCTCGCATACAGGGTTATTGTTACCATCTTTCTAAATTCCATATATATGTGTTAGTATACTGTATTGGTGTTTTTCTTCTTTTTATGGTTTCTTTGGCTGTGTAAAGACTTTTAAGTTTTTGGCCGTCAGAACCGTTCTGTAAACAGCCTGAGAGAAATACCCAGAGGGACCTAGGTGAAAAGGGATGGGTTTGCTTGCTATTACTGTGGAAATAAGAACCAAAAATATACAAATGGGGCCTAATTAAACTTAAAAGCCTTTACACAGCCAAAGAAACCATAAAAAGAAGAAAAGCACCAATACAGTATACTAACACATATATATGGAATTTAGAAAGATGGTAACAATAACCCTGTATGCGAGACAGCAAAAGAGACACAGATGTATAGAACAGTCTTTTGGACTCTGTGGGAGAGGGCGAGAGTTGGATGATTTGGGAGAATGGCATTAAAACATGTATAATATCGTATATGAAATGAATCGCCAGTCCAAGTTCAGTGCATGATACTGGATGCTTGGGGCTGGTGCACTGAGATGACCCAGAGGGATGGTACAGGGAGAGAAGAGGGAGGGGATCAGGATGGGGAACATGTGTATACCTGTGGTGGATATATGTTGATGTATGGCAAAACCAATACAATATTGTAAAGTAAGTATCCTCCAATTAAAATAAATAAATTTATATTAAAAAATGAAAAGACAAGCCACAGAATTGGAGAAAATAATTGCAAATCAAGCAATTGACAAAGGATTAATCTCCAGAATATACAAGCAGCTCATGCAGCTCGGTATCAGAAAAACAAACAATCCATTGAAAACATGGGCAGAGGACATAAACAACCATTTCTCCAGTGAAGACATACAGAAGGCCAATAAACACATGAAAGAAAAAAAAAAAAAAAGCTCAATATTACTCTTTATTAGAGAAATGCAAATCAAAACTATCAATACCATGAGATATTACCTCACACTGGTCAGACTGGCCATCATTAAAAGATGCACAAACAATAAATGCTGGAGAGGATGTGGAGAAAAGGGAACCCTCTTGCACAGTTGGTGGGGATGTAAATTGATACAGTCATTATGGAGAACAGTATGGAGATTGCCTGAAAAATCTAGGAATAAAACTAACATATCACCCAGCAATACCACGACTGGGCATATGCCTTGAAAAAAACCATAATTCAAAGAGGCACATATACTCCAATGTCCATTACAGCACTATTTACAATAGCTAGGATGTGGACGTTGTGGTGCATATATACATTGGAATATTATTCAGCCATAAAAAGAACGAATCTGAGTCAGTTCTAGTGAGGTGGATGAACCTAGAGCCTGTTAAACAGAGGGTATAGTGAGTAGTGTAGTGAGTCAGAAAGAGAAAACAAATATTAATATTATTATTAACGCATATATATGGAGTCTAGAAAAACGGTATTGATGAACCAATTTTCAGGGCAGGAATAGACGCAGACATAGAGAAGAACTTGTAGGTGCGGAAGGAGAGGGTGGGACGAATTGAGAGAGTGGTATTGAAACATATACTTTACCATGTTTAAAGCACAGAGCTAGTGGGAAGCTGCTGTATAACACAGGGAGCTCAATCCAGTGCTCTGTGACAACCTAGAGGGGTGAGATGATGTGGTAGGGGGAGGTGGGGATGGGAGTGGGAGCGAGGTACTGTGGGGAGGGGACATATGTACACTTACGGCTGATTCACAATGTATGGCAGAGACCAACACAACATTGTAAAGCAATTATTTCCAATTAGAAATTTTAAAAAGGAGGATCAGATTTTAACCCGTGTATACAATGTCTCTTATGCATTGTCTATAAGAGAAATGAAACCCAGGCGATCCTACTGTTAAGTTTTAGGCGGTGCATCTAATAAGGAGTCAGAAAGTGCCATTCATTGTTCAGGTCCCCAGGATCAAGTACTAGAATCTTCTAACACAGTTTAGCATTCTAGGAAATAAGACCTCAGGGCACAGAGGTTAATAACACTGGCTTGGGAATGAAGCAGATTTGAATTAGAATCTGACCTCTAGCACTTACTAGTTGTGTGAACTTGGGCGCTTACTAGTTGTGTGAACTTGGGCACGTGTGCATGTTTATTTGCCCAGTCGTGTCTGCCATTTTGTGACCACATGGACGGCGGCCTGCCAGGCTCCTCTCTCCATGAGGACTCTCCAGGCAATAATACTGGAGTGGGTTGCCATGCCCTCCTCCAGGAGATCTTCATAACCCAGGGATAGAACCCAGGTCTCTTGCATTGCAGGGAGATTCTTTACCGTCTGAGCCACCAAGTTGCTGTAACTCTGTGTGCCTCTGTTTCCTGATCTGTTGACTGTGAATGATGGGATGAGTTGTTTTGCATTCTATGAGGTAAGTGGACGCACAGCCTCTGACACGCTATCTGGTACTTAAGTTCATTCAGTTCAGTTCAGTCACTCAGTCGTGTCCGACTCTTTGCGACCCCATGAATCGCAGCACCCCGGTCTAGTCAAGGCTATGGTTTTTCCTGTGGCCATGTATGGATGTGAGAGTTGGACTGTGAAGAAAGCTGAGAGATGAAGAATTGATGCTTTTGAACTGTGGTGTTGGAGAAGACTCTTGAGAGTTCCTTGGACTGCAAGGAGATCCAACCAGTCCATTCTGAAGGAGATCAGCCCTGGGATTTCTTTGGAAGGACTGATGCTAAAGCTGAAACTCCAATACTTTGGCCACCTCATGTGGAGAGCTGACCCATTGGAAAAGACTCTGATGCTGGGAGGGATTGGGGACAGGAGGAGAAGGGGATGACAGAGGATGAGATGGCTGGATGGTATCACCGACTCAATGGACATGAGTTTGTGCGAACTCCCGGAGTTGGTGATGGGCAGGGAGGCCTGGCCTGCTGCAGTTCATGGGGTTGCAAAGAGTCCGACACGACTGAGTGACTGAACTGAACTGAACAATGACTAATTGGAAGGTTGTTGCTGAGCCGTGACGGACTTCAGGATTCTTGGCCACTAAAGGAGAGGAATTCAATCTGGGGCCAGTGATGAGGCTTGATTGCTCAGGGCTTTTGTGTAATAAAGTTTTATTAAAGTATAAGAGACATAGAGAAAGCTTCTGGCATAGACATCAGAAGGGGGGCAAAAGAGTGCCCCCCGCTAGTCTTTAGCTGGATGTTGTATAGCTACTAGCAGACTGCTAATTAGAGAAAAAAAATGTCTCAAAACTCAGAGACTGGCCCTCTCAACCACAACATGCATTTTGAGAGAATATTGGCAGGAGGTGAGTTGTCCCGGCCATAAAATGATTGACATGGATCTTGAAGAAAGGCAGGTTTCCAAGCAAATACAGTCTCATTAACATAGCTTAAGAGAACATTTGCATGAGTAAAGCATACTCCTTTGTCAAGTTGGTTCTGAGTCTCAGGGTCCTTCTGAGTCTTAGGTGAACTGCCTTGAAGACAGAGTCTAGGGTAAATACATAGTTCACTAGCATAGCTTAAGACAAACATTTCCATAAGAAGAATGTATTGGTTAGCTCAAGGTTTGAGAAAGGTTAAGTTCAGGTAGCACCGGGTGTCATCATGGCAACACAGAATTTTAAAAGAAACCTCTTTTTAAATTTATATAGAGATGGGGGGAAAAAATCTAACACTTGTAGTTTATTTCCTCCTGACGCTTGAGAGAGAGAAAAATGTCTGACACTTGCAGCCTATTTCCTCCGTTTGGAGACCCCTGGCCTTCCTGTCTGTTACCCTCTCATCCCTCCCACCCCCACCCTCTTGCCTTTTCTTTAGGAGAATTATATTGCCTAGGGAAAGGGGTGTTGTTCTCATTCTGTAACTGCTTCGAGCTGATAAAGGACGTCGTCCCTAAATTGGTGAGGCAACATGTTCTCCTAACCCTCATACTGAGGGTCTCTGATCTAGGGGCCCCAAGTAGTAGTTGGAGGAAGCTGCTGCAGTTGCAAGAGTTTGAGCAACCGTTCGTAACTTAAAACCCTTCATGCGACTGGAAACAAACCCAGCTACACAGTTACAGATGCAGGAAGCAAACAGCAGAAACAGAACAATCAGAATTATTTCAATTAGGATAGTTTTCCACCATGGGGAACTAGTTAACGTCTCCCAAAGTGAGGCACTTGAGGCTTCAGGAGTATCCATAGCCTGAATCATCCTGTTCACGTGTTTAGTAAAGTGACTAACATTAGTGCTCATATCAGGTATATATGTGCAGCACTGGGTATGAATAATGGCACAAGTTCCTCCTTGTGCAGCTGTCAGAATATCTAAGGCCAATCTGCTTTGTAAAACCACCTTTCTAATTTGGATTTGTTCAGCATTAAGAGCTGAAATAGCTTTTTGAGAATCTTGTGAAGTTGAGTAAAGTTAGTCAGAGCATCCACTCGTAGCATAACATTTGTAGTTCCCAGAGAGGGAACAAATACTGCAGCCAGATAGTCATACCAGTGAAATACAGATCTTTCCCACCGAGTTCTAAGGTGTGGCAAATTAGCAGGCTTCACTGGAAGCTCTGAAAATATGAAGCTGTGAGCAAAAGCTAGTCCTAGGGTGCATCTCCCTACCCAGCCAGGGGGAAGCCATGCCCATAGGTAAGAGCCACATATCCAGTAGGTCCCGTTTGGAGCAAGCCAGCATGACTCAGATATCCAGTTCCAATCAGTGCATGGTCAGGCAAAGGGAGGACCTGAACTGGGGTTGGCAAACATGGGAATGATTACATTGCATATTTCCTGAGGCAAAAATCCCAATTGTTTCCAGTCATTATAATTAAGTTGTTGGCTAACTTCTGGGGGTGGCTCTATTTGTTCCCCACATATGGGGGTGCTAGATATTAGATGTTCCTTTTCAGGAGTTAGCCATATAACCTTATCCCGTATTTGATAAACGTCAGGTAAAAAGCCATCAGATCTAGACCCATTTACCTTCTTATGTGTAGCAAAATAGTCATTAAGCCAAGAAAATGCATAATGAAAATTAAAAGTAATGTCATGTTCGAAGTTAAAGTACAAAGCGTTGCACCAGTCCATCTTAGGATTGTTAGATGTCATCAGATTAAGAAGAGGAATCACATATGATCGTTGTTGTCAAAGGTATTCACAGACTTGGGGAAAGTCCTTTCCTTGAAGTAGAGATGCCCACCACGGGAAGCCTTCCACTGATGATAAGGGGAGCGCTCCACAGACCCAGCAGTTAGACTGATTGTGGAATGCAGCATAGGAGTGAGCCCAGGACAGGAAGGCATTGTCTTGAGGATCAAATGGCAGACTCAGGACTTTTGGAGTCAGCAGAAGCAGGTTCACATAGATTGTCAGGCCCATCTAAAAAGTACAAAGTCAGAGCAAAGAAAGTAAAGACATAAAATGACGTCGCTTAGTTCTGGTCAGGGTGCCACCTCTTACCTTGAGTGTGATGCGCCCACAAATCAGTTCCTGGCACTTTGACAGCTGTGGGAGAAGAGAGGATAACCTGGTAAGGACCTTCCAGAGGGGCTCAAGGGATTGGCCCCCAGATCCCAATGTTTCTATCAGGACCTTGATTCCTGGCTCAAATAGAGGCTTGCTTGACTCAGAGGCTGGGTCAGGAGTCACCTCCTGGAGCGCTGTTAATGCCTGTTGAAAAGCCGAGAGCAGAGTTGCTTAACTAGTTAATTCCAAGGCTTCAGGGTCTATAACAATGTCTCTGTGTAAGAAAAGCCTTCCATAAATACATTCAAAGGGGGACAGGTCCTCCTTTTCAGGAGCAGTTTGAGCCCTCATTAAAGCTATGGGTAGAATTTCAACCCAATTGTCCTGTGTCTCTTGAGTTAATTTGCACAGATGTCTCTTAATAATGTCATTAGCTTTTTCGATCTTTCCTGAGAATTGGCGTCTCCAGGAACAGTGTAAGTGATATTTTATTCCTAGAGCTTTTGACACTCTCTGAGTTACAGCAGCTTTAAAGGTGGAGCCATGGTCACTCTGAAGGCTCCGTGGCAGCCCAAACCTGGGAATAACTTCATGGATTAAAATTCTTACAACCTCCTTAGCCTGTTTGCCATGACAGGGAGAAGCCTCAATCCATCCAGTAAAAGAATCCACCCCAACATGTAAGCAATTATATCCATTAGCTTTTGGCATATGACTAAAATCAAGTCCCCAGTCCTCTCCAGGATGCTTTCCACTTTGTTGTAACCCAGATTTTGCTAGCTTTTCAGTCTTTGGGTCATTTTTCTGATAAACCTCACATCTTTTGATAATGTTCTTTAAAGTTTTCCTTACGTTTTTACCTTCAAATAAACGAGAAGCCATCTGGCAAGTACTCTCAACACCTAAATGGAAACTCTGGTGTAAACCTTTAAGAATTTTCCATTGAGCATTTTCAGGAAGTTTTCATTGTCCATCCTTGGACTGTAACTATCCTTTATCAGTAATCTTTGCTCCTCTTTCCTCATAGCTTTCCAATTTTTTCCTCAGTATATTGTGGTTTTTCCTGTTCCACAGGACCCGTCCAGATCAAAGGCATCTGCAGTGAAGGGCTTTCATAAAGCACCACCTCTCTGGCTTGACAGTCAACCAGATAGATGATTACCTTTGGCTGCTCTACTCCCATCCCTGCTGTGCCCTTTGTAATGCACAACAGCTACTTCTTTAGGACAACATATAGCAGTTAAAAGTCTCTCAATCTCTCTGAAATGCTTAATAGGTTCTTCTGTTGCCATTTTGAACTGTCTTTCTTTCCATATTGCAGCATGAGCATGTAAAGTCAAATAAGCATACTTAGAATCCGTGTAGGTATTTACTCGCTGCCCTTTGCGTAACTCTAGAGCTCAGGTCAGAGCCACAAGCTCCGTTAGCTGAGCACTGGTTTCCTGGGGGAGAGATTTCGCTTCTAAATCCTGTTCAGCTGTCACCACGGTGTTACCTGCTTTATGCTTCCCATCCCAAACAAAAGAACTGCCATCTGTAAATAATTCCATGTCAGGATTGTCTAGTGGGGTATCCATCAGATCTTCCTGAGCTGCATAGTTTAAAGTTAGAAATTGGGAACAATCGTGATCAGGTGTTTCATTTTCCTTCTCAGGAAGGAAAGTGGCAGGATTTAAATTTCCACAAACTTTAAGCTTAGTTATTGGTCCTTCTAAAAATAAGGAGTGACATTTAAGACACCTGCTGTCTGTCACCCAAGTATTAGAGTTTAAGATTCCACTCACATCATGAGAAGTCAGTACAGTAAGGCTTCTCCCATTGATTATTTCGAGGGCTTCAGGTGTTAATAAAGCAGCTGCTGCAATTACTCTTAGTGTGGCCACCCACGTGAGATGACATCTAATTCTCTGCTCAGATAAGCTATAAGTTGCTGGTGAGGCCCTCGGGGTTGTGTTAAAACTCCCAAGGACATACCTTTTGCTTCAGTGACAAGCAAATTAAATTCTGACCGTGTGGGCAAGCTCGAAGCGGGAATGTGCAAGAGAGCAGTCTGAAGAGCCTTAAAAGCCTTTTGAGTATCTGGAGACCAAACCCAGTTTGTCGGTTTGGGCTTGTTGAGTTTCAGTTATAAGTTTATATACAGGCCGGGCAAGTTCCCCATAACCCAGAATCCAAATGTGGCTGTAGCCTGTGATTCCTAAATATCCTCTCAATTGTCTTAAAGTCATAGATAGGGGGTAATTTAGTATAGGTTTAATTCTCTCGGGGCCTAGGCCCTAGTCCCTTCTGATATGATTAGGCCCAGCTATTTAACAGATTGTTGACAAAGCTGAGCCTTTTCGCTTGATGCCTTATAACTGCAGCCTGCCAGAAAGTTTACGAAATCTTCTGAGGCTTGTGAGCAAGCTTCCCCTGTCTCAGCACAGAGCAGAATATCATCTACGTATTGTAGCACCACTGCCTTGGAGCTGTTGAAAGTCAGGAACGGCGGCGGTAAGGAGATACCCCTCGTGCAAGTTAAGAAGTGGCGGCTATGCTTTGCTGGAGCAGCCGTGAAGAGATACCCCACGCTCAAGGTATGAGAAACCCAAGTAAGATGGTAGGTGTTGCAAGAGGGCATCAGAGGGCAGACACACTGAAATCATACTCACAGAAAACTGGTCAGTCTAATCACACTAGGACCATAGCCTTGTCTAACTCAATGAAACCAAGCAGTGCCTGCGGGGGCAACCCAAGACAGGCAAGTCATGGCGGAGAGGGCTGACAGAACGTGGTCCACTGGAGACGGGAATGGCAAGCCATTTCAGTATTCTTGCCTTGAGAACCCCATGAACAGTATGAAAAGGCAAAATAATAGGATACCGAAAGAGGAACTCCACAGGTCATGAGGTGCCCAATATGTTACTGGAGATCAGTGGAGAAATAACTCCAGAAATAATGAAGGGATGGAGCCAAAGCAAAAACAATACCCAGCTGTGGATGTGACTGGTGATAGAAGCAAGGTCCGATGCTGTAAAGAGCAATATTGCATAGGAACCTGGAATGTCAGGTCCATGAATCAAGGCAAATTGGAAGTGGTCAAACAAGAGACGGCAAGAGTGAACATCGACATTCTAGGAATCAGTGAACTAAAATGGACTGGAATGGGTGAATTTAACTCAGATGACCATTATATCTGCTACTGCGGTCAGGAATCCCTCAGAAGAAATGGACTAGCCATCATGGGCAACAAAAGCGTCCAAATGCAGTACTTGGATGCAATCTCAGAAACGACAGAATGATCTCTGTTCGTTTCCAAGGCAAACCATCCAATATCACAGTTACCCAAGTCTATGCCCCAACCAGTAACGCTGAAGAAGCTGAAGTTGAACGGTTTTATGAAGACCTACAAGACCTTTTAGAACTAACACCCCAAAAGATGTCCTTTTCATTATAGGGGACTGGAATGCTAAAGTAGGAAGTCAAGAAACACCTGGAGTAACAGGCAAATTTGCCCTTAGAATGCGGAATGAAGCAGGGCAAAGACTAATAGAGTTTTGCCAAGAAAATGCCCTGGTCATAGCAGACACCCTCTTCCAACAACCCAAGGAAAGACTCTACACATGGACATCACCAGATGGTCAACACCAAAATCAGATTGATTATATTCTGTGCAGCCAAAGATGGAGAAGCTCTATACAGTCAACAAAAACAAGACCAGGTGCTGACTGTGGCTCAAATCATGAACTTCTTATTACCAAATTCAGATTCGAATTGAACAAAGTAGGGAGAACTGCTAGACCATTCAGGTATGACCTAAATCAAATCGCTTATGATTGTACAGTGGAAGTGAGAAATAGATTGAAGGGCCTCGATGTGATAGATAGAGTGCCTGATGAACTGTGGAATGAGGTTCATTACATTGTACAGGAGACAGGGATCAACACCATCCCCATGGAAAAGAAATGCAAAAAGCAAAATGACTGCCTGGGGAGGCCTTTCAAGTAGCTGTGAAAAGAAGAGAGGTGAAAAGCAAAGGAGAAAAGGAAAGATATAAGCATCTGAATGCAGAGTTCCAGAGAATAGCAAGAAGAGATAAGAAAGCTTCTTCAGTGATCAGTGCAAAGAAATAGAGGAAAACAACAGAATGGGAAGGACTAGAGGTCTCTTCAAGAAAATTAGAGATACCGAGGGAACATTTCATGCAAAGATGAGCTTGATAAAGGACAGAAATGATATGGACCTAACAGAAGCAGAAGATATTAAGAAAAGGTGGCAAGAATACACAGAAGAACTGGACAAAAAAGATCTTCACGACCCAGATAATCATGATGATGTGATCACTCATCTAGAGCCAGACATCCTGGAATGTGAAGTCAGGTGGGCCTTGGAAAGCATCGCTATGAACAAAGCTAGTGGAGGTGATGGAATTCCAGTTGAGCTATTTCAAATCCTGAAGGATGATGCTGTGAAAGTGGTGCACTCAATATGCCAACAAATTTGGAAAACTCAGCAGTGGCCACAGGACTGGAAAAATCAGTTTTCATTCCAACTCCAAAGAAAGGCAATGCCAAAGAACACTCATACTACCGCACAATTGCACTCATCTCACATGCTAGCAAAGTAATGCTCAAAATTCTCCAAGCCAGGCTTCAGCAATACATGAACCGTGAACTTCCTGATGTTCTAGCTGGTTTTGGAAAAGGCAGAGGAACAAGAGATCAAATTGCCAACATCTTCTGGATCATGGAAAAAGCAAGAGAGTTCCAGAAAAACATCTATTTCTGCTTTTTGACTATGCCAAAGCCTTTGACTCTGTGGATCACAATATATTGTGGAAAATTCTGAAAGAGATGGGAATACCAGACCACCTGACATGCTTCTTGAGAAATCTGTATGCAAGTCAGGAAGCAACCGTTAGAACTGGACATGGAACAACAGACTGGTTCCAAATAGGAAAAGGAATACGTCAAGGCTGTATATTGTCACCTTGCTTATTGAACTTGTATGCAGAGTACATCATGAGAAACGCTGGACTGGAAGAAACAAAAGCTGGAATCAAGATTGCCCGGAGAAGTATCAATAACCTCAGATACACAGATGACACCACCCTTATGGCAGAAAGTGAAGAGGAACTAAAAAGCCTTTTGATGAAAGTGAAAGTGGAGAGTGAAAAAGTTGGCTTAAAGCTCAACATTCAGAAAACAAAGATCGTGGCATCCAGTCCCATCACTTCATGGGAAATAGATGGGGAAACAGTGGAAACAGTGTCAGACTTCTTTTGGGGGCCCCAAAATCACTGCAGATGGTGATTGCAGCTATGAAATTAAAAGTCGCTTACTCCTTGGAAGAAAAGTTATGACCAACCTAGACAGCATATTCAAAAGCAGAGACATTACTTTGCCGACTAAAGTCCGCCTAGTCAAGGCTATGGTTTTTCTCGTGGTCATGTATGGATGTGAGAGTTGGACTGTGAAGAAAGCTGCGTGCTGAAGAATTGATGCTTTTGAACTGTGGTGTTGGAGAAGACTCTTGAGAGTCCCTTGGACTGCAAGGAGATCCAACCAGTCCATTCTGAAGGAGATCAGCCCTGGGATTTCTTTGGAAGGACTGATGCTAAAGCTGAAACTCCAGTACTTTGACCACCTCATGCAAAGAGTTGACTCATTGGAAAAGACTCTGATGCTGGGAGGGAATGTGGGCAGGAGGAGAAGGGGACGACAGAGGATGAGATGGCTGGAAGGCATCGCTGACTCAATTGATGTGAGTCTGAGTGAACTCCAGGAGTTGTTGATGGACAGGGAGGCCTGGCTTCCTGCGATTCATGGGGTCGCAAAAAGTCGGACTCGACTGAGTGACTGAACTGAACTGAACTGATAATCCTGTTACCATTTACTATGTTGTTTGGGGTTCATATTTATAAACCTTTACTGTGTTTCCTGTCTAGAGAAGATCTTTTAGCATTTGTTGAAGAGCTGGTTTGGTGGTGCTGAATTCTCTCAGCTTTTGCTTATCTGTAATGTTTTTGATTTCTCCTTCATTCGGAATGAGATCCTTGCTGAGTAGAGTAATCTTGGTTTTAGGTTTTTCTCTTTCATCACTTTAAGTATATTCTGCCATTCCCTCCTGGCCTGAAGAGTTTCTATTGAAAGATCAGCTGTTATCCTTATGGGGATCCTCTTGTGTGATACTTGTGTTTTTTTCCCTTGCTGCTTTTACTATTTGCTCTTTGTGTTTGAACTTTGTTAGTTTCATTAATATGTATCTTCGGGTGATTTGCCTTGCATTTATCCTGTTTGGGACACTCCACATTTCTTGGATTTGGGTGATTATTTCCTTCCCCTATTAGGAAAGTTTTCAACTATTATCTCCTCAAGTATTTTCTCATGCTCCTTCTTTTTGTCTTCTTCTGGGACACCTGTGAGTCGAATGTTGAGGTGTTTAACATTGTCCCAGAGGTCTCTGAGGTAGTCTTCATTTCTTTAATTTTTTTTTTTTTTTTTACTTTTCCCTCTCTGCTTCATTTGTTTTCAGCATTCTACCTTCCACCTCACTTATCATTTATTCTGCCTCAGTTATTCTACTGTTGGTTGCATCCAGAGTGCTTTTGATCTCAGTTATTGTATTATCCATTACTGACTGATTCTCTTTTTATTTTTTCTAGTCCTTGTTAAACATTTCCTGCATGTTCTCAATCCTTGTCTCTAGTCTATTTATCTGTAGTTTCATATTGTTTTCAAGATTTTGGATCATCTTTACTATCATTGTTGTGAATTCTTCTCAGGTAGACTCTTTATCTCCTACTCTTTGATTTGGTGTTTGTTTGTTTGTTTTCATAGTCCTTCACCTGCTGAATATTTCTCTGCCTTTTCATTTTGTTTTGATTCCTTTGTCTGCAGTGCCCTTTCTGTAGGCTGGAACTTCGTGGTTCATCTTAATTGTGGAGTCTGCTCCCTGTGGGTGAGGCTGGACTAATGGCTTGTCAAGGTTTCCTGGTTGGAGGACTTATGTCTGTGTTCTGGTGGGTGGATCTGGATCTCTCTGGAATGCAGTGAACTGTCCAGTGCTGAATTTATGGGTTTGACATGGCTTTTGTGCATCCCATCTTTTAATGTTCAGGGTTGTATTCCTGTTTTGCTGGAAAATTAGCTTGGTGTGTCTTGCACTGGATCTTGATGGCCCTTAAGTGGAACTTTTTTTCAGTGTAGGTGTGGAGACTTTTTGGGTGAATTCTTGTCTATTAATGTTCCCTGGAGTCATGAGTTCTCTGATATTTTAGTTTTGTAATTATGCCCTCTGCCTCTGCCTTTTGGCCCTTTTCTTACAGTAGGCTCAAGACTTCTCCATCCATACAGCATAGAAGATAAAACCCTTAGGTTATTGGTGAAACAGTTCTCCAGAGGCAGGAATGCCCAAAGAGATTCACAGAGTTATATAGAGAAGAGAAGAGGGAGAAGGGAGATAGAGGTGACCAGGAGGAGAAAAGGGGAGAGTCAAAAGGAGAGAGAGCAATCTAGCTAGCAATCAAATCCATAAGTGAAAATGGATATTGAGGATTAGATTCTTAGAGGTACAAAATTGATAACAAATATCAAAAATTAAAGTACTCTTTAATTTTTTACTCAAATACTCTTGCCTGGAACATCCCATGGACGGAGGAGCCTGGTGGGCTGCAGTCCATGAGGTCGCTAAGAGTCAGACACGACTGAGTGACTTCACTTTCGCTTTTCACTTTGATGCATTGGAGAAGAAAATGGCAACCCACTCCAGTGTTCTTGCCTGGTGAATCCCAGGGATGGGGGAGCCTGGTGGGCTGCCATCTATGGGGTCGCATAGAGTTGGACATGACTGAAGTGATTTAGCAGCAGTAGTAGCAAACATTAAAAGCCTAAAATAGAGCTTAGACTCTCAAAAATACAATATAAAAAATACAAAACAAAATCAATCACAAAAATTAAAAACAGATATATACATATATATATGTATGGAATTTGTTTTAAAAATTAGTGTTCTTTTTGAAAGCTAATAGTAAGCTATAAAAACGAAAGTTAAAGGAGTAATAACTAAATTTTTTTAATTAAAAAATGAAAATAGTAAAACCATATATGGGAATTTCTCTGGAGCGGTTGTGGGCAGTGTGGTGTCAGTTCAGTGTCAGATAGTCCCTTATTCTGGCTTGTACTTGTTCTTAAAGTCTATAGGTGCACCTAAAATGCACAGTTTCCAGTATTAAGTACAGGATTTTAATCTGGTGCACCTGTCACTTCCAGTGTGATTCAACCTTCTTTGTTTATTTTGGCTATCTCTGTTTGCAAGTCTCTTCAGTGTTTAATTTCCACCCTGACATAACGGGTGAAAGTGCCCACTTATTTAGGCTCATTAGTTCAGTTGTGATGTGGAGAGTGAGGGACACTGCAAACAAATACCACTGGCATGTGTGGGGAGTGCTCGCAGTAGATGGACCGCACTAGGCTTGCCACAGCCTAAGGTGGCATGTACTTCTCAAATCTACATTGCTCAGTCTCCAGGGTACTCTGGACGGGCACTGTCCCAAGTGAACTCTGCTATTCATGCAGTTCCCAGGACTAAGCCACTCAGGTTCTTGGGTGTTCTGCAGGGGCACAGACCCAGATGGCCTGGGTGGTTTGTCCTCTTCCCAGCTCCGAGCAGCTCAGGCGACTGGGTGCTTGATGAGTGCGCTCTCCCAGTGGGCCGTGCATCTTATTTACCTGCCCTGTCCAAGCTACTTTGTTTCCCAAGTGTGCTGCAAGAGCACAGTCCCAGACATGCTGTGTGTCTCCTCTGGACAGCTTATCTCAGGATGTGACACTCCTGGAAGATGTCAACCATTCAGGATCCCAGTTAGATGTGGTTAGCAACTGGGAATCTGCTCACACTTTGGTGGAAGATGTGGAGTCTTAGGTAGAGATTGCAGCAGCCTCTACTTTCTGGCTCTGGTATTTGCAGGCCTGCCTTTCTGCTACTGGGGAGGGAGGGTCCTATACAGCAGCAGGCTTCCTCTCCCTTGGTATTCATTCAGTCCTTTGTTCTGTTAGTGCACCAGGGGTCACAGTGAAGTGACTTTCATGGGAAAGTTTCTTTCTTTCTTTTTTCTTTCTTTCTTTCCTTCTTTCTTTCTTTTTAATCTCTCTGGCGATCCCACGGTTTGTGTTGCTATCTCACACTAGTTCCCTCAGATTGTTCTCATGGCATTCAGGCCCGGTTGTTACCCTAAGGACCCATGATGCTGCCTGCACCTCCCTGCCCAGCCCCCGCTTGCTGGTGGCAGACGAAAGCCTCTGGGCCACTTCTCCGCTGGCAGTTGTGGTTAGGCATGTATTCTGTGGGCTTTTTTTTTTTTTCCCTCCCAGTTATGTTGCCTCTGAGATTCCAAAACTCCCCACAGACACGCCTGTGAGAGGGTTTCCTACGGTGTGGAAACTTCTCCTCCTTCACTACTCCCTCCCTGGGACGGGTCTCCATCCCTAAATCTTTTGTCTCTGTTTTTGTCTTTTATATTTTTTTCTACCTGTTTGAAGAGATTGGACTGCCTTACTGGATGTCTGGAGTCCTCTGCCAGCATTGAGAAGTTGTTTTGTGGAGGTTGCTCAACATTCAGATGATCTTTTGATGGATTTCTGGGGAAGAAAGTGATATCCCTGTCCTATTCCTCTGCCATCTTGGGACTGCTCCTTTTATATAAATATATTTGTGTATTTGGTTTTGACTGTACCTAGTCTTTGTTGCTGCATGGACTTTTCTCTAGCTGCAGAGAGCAGGGACTACTCTCTAGTTGTGGTCACTGGCTTCTCATTGCTGTGGCTTCTCTCATTGCAGAGCACAGGCTCTAGGGTGTGTGGGCTTCAGTAGTTAGACTCTGTAGCAGCACTTAGACTCAGTAGTTTTGGTTCCCGGGCTCCAGGGCACAGACTCAATGGTTATGGGGCATGGGATTAGTTGCTCCTCAGCATGTTAGATCTTCCTGGATCAGGGATCAAGCCCGTGTGTCTCCTGCATTGGCAGGCAGATTCTTCACCACCGAGCCACCAGGGAATCCCTGCAGCTTTATCTGTAATAGAAAAAATTTGGAAACCAAAATGTCCACCAACACGTGTATGGCTAAAGGAACTATGGCACATCCATACCACAGACTACTACATATGAGCAGAAAGGAGTGGACTTTTGACACACACAGCTTGTATGCTGACTGGAAGAATTCCACCTGAAAGGTCACATAGTGCATGACTCCTTTTTATGTAATAGTCTCAATGGAGAACAGTATAATGGTTGCCCAAACTTAGGGATGGTGCCAGGGAGGGTAGTGGGTATGACTATAAAGGGATAACAGGAGGAAGTTCTTTGTGGTGATGGAACAGTTTTGCATCTTGATTACAGCAGTGGCTACACAAACCCACACATATGAAAAAATGACATAGAAACATACACATGCTTTGTACCAATGCAGGTTTACTGGTATTGATGTGGTATTAGAGTAATGCAAGATATAACTATCTTGGGGGATATATGAGCTATTGGACATGGAACAACAGACTGGTTACAAATAGGAAAAGGAGTACGTCAAGGCTGTATGTATATTGTCACCCTGCTTATTTAAATTATATGCAGGAGAAATGCTGGACTGGAAGGAACACAAGATGGAATCAAGATTGCTGGGAGAAATATCAATAATCTCAGATAGGCAGGTGACACCACGCTTATGGCAGAAGGTGAAGAGGAGCTAAAAAGCCTCTTGATGAAAGTGAAAGAGGAGAGCAAAAAAGTTGGCTTAAAGCTCAACATTCAGAAAACGAAGATCATGGCATCTGGTCCCATCACTTCATGGGAAATAGATGGGGAAACAGTGTCAGACTTTATTTTTTGGGCTCCAAAATCACCGCAGATGGTGACTGCAGCCATGAAATTAAAAGACGCTTGCTCCTTGGAAGAAAAGTTATGACCAATCTAGATAGTATATTCAAAAGCAGAGACATTACTTTGCCGACTAAGGTCCATCTAGTCAAGGCTACGGTTTTTCCTGTGGTCATGTATGGATGTGAGAGTTGGACTGTGAAGAAGGCTGAGCGCTGAAGGAATTGATGCTTTTGAACTGTGGTGTTGGAGAAGACTCTTGAGAGTCCCTTGGACTGCAAGGAGATCCAACCAGTCCATTCTGAAGGAGATCAACCCTGGGATTTCTTTGGATGGAATGATGCTAAAGCTGAAACTCCAGTACTTTGGCCACCTCATGTGAAGAGTTGACTCATTGGAAAAGACTCTGATGCTGGGAGGGATTGGGGGCAGGAGGAGAAGGGGACGACCAAGGAGGAGATGGCTGAATGGCATCACGGACTCAATGGACTTGAGTCTGAGCGAGCTCCGGGAGATGGTGATGAACGGGGAGGCCTGGCGTGCTGCGATTCATGGGGACACAAAGTCGGACACGACTGAGTGACTGAACTGAACTGAACTGAACTGAAGCATCTTGAGGGGAGACTGGGTGAAGAGTGCCTGGGGCCCTCTTGCACTATCTTTGCAACTTCCTGTGCATCCATGATTTTAAAAAATGTTAAAATAAACAGAAACAAAAAAGCAACAGCTGCACACACCCACACACATATCCCGTCAGATCTAGTGCTTCTTCTGGGAGTCAACCAATAAAATTGACCGAAAGCATTTAAAAAGCAAGCCAGCAACACCACACAGATGTTTTATAAATCACTGGTGAAGAGGTAAGGGAGGAAAGGAAACCCAAGGAGGACAAGTGATGACTTGCACCATGGGGACAGTATTATGCACAGTACAGAACCATTGTTATCTAGTTGCCTTTGCCATGGAGGAACTCCTCCAAGCATGCCCTAAGGTGGCCCTAAAATTACTAGAGGAAAGATTGCTACATTCCTGGGACTGGATTGAATCACAAGCTGATAAGATTCCTCGTCACAAGGCTGGATCCTGTTCTTCCCCTGACCATGTTCCCAAAAGGATTCTGCCCAAGGGGTTGGCACTGTTGGCTTTCCTGACACCCTCTATTTTGGATCTAAGATGAAAGTCTTAGATTTAGTCTTTCCATTCTTTTAGGAGCCTCTGAAACATTCTTTTGTTTCTCTGCTGCCTCTGTTTCGGGCTCTTCTCTTTTCCCTGCACCCGTTCTTGTAGAAGAGGGGGTTGGATGGAGCAAGAGTTGAGCATCAAGTTACTAAGTTCTTGTATTAGTTCATCCCAGGAGGAAGAATGAGAGGTTGCTTTTCTCCCCGTTGAGATTCCAGAAGTGTTCCCCATATATCTCTGGCAGTAGTAGCATTCACATTTGAATCTCTTCTGATCTATATCACACGAAGAAGAGGTTTCTGCTTTTCTGTCAGTCTGATAAGGTGCCATGGGCTTGACATATCTCCGTTTGGTGTGTTCCACTAACTTCTTTTTATTCTGAGGTAACCTGGAATTTCCCCACTGTTGTTCTTCTTCCATCCTGTCAAAAGAAAACACACACATGCACACACACACACACACACACACACACACACACACACACACACACTGTTAGAAACATAAAGAGAATATTTAAAACATGGCTTGTGATGTATCACCTGCTAACACACCGTACACACATTTCAGAAAGAGTCCCTGACGATTTCAGCAACTGAAATCCATGTTTCTAATGTATTTGTTTGGTCATGTCTTTTAGTGGGCACCAATATAAACGATTTAGTCTGAAAAATTAGGATATTGGTTTTAAACCAAATTGCTTCCTAACTGAATTACACATGCCACAAGAAACTTCAGAATCACATTTCTCTAAGTGGAGAGTACAGATCACAGTTTCCTTTCTTTTATTTTTCCTCTTGAAATCATTTAGCTCTTCTCTTTTATTCTGTTAGTATAGTGAACTGCATTGATTGATTTTTGTGATAAGAACACAGCATAAGATGTCTACTCTTAGCAAACTTTTAAGTATGTAGTACAGTATGGTTACCACTAGACACAGTTTTGTTTTGTTTTTTTTTAATGTACAAATACCCATATCTGAAGTACCACTACACAAAACAGCCTGCTCTTTATCCTTCCCCCTCCCCCAGTTTAACTGAGGCATAACTGACAAAACAAAAATGTATGTTTTTAAGATGCACAATGTGATGATTTGATATACATGTACATTGTGTTTTGATTACATATCAAACTATATCTTCTTGATTAAACATTATAGTATGGATTCACATTCACATATGAAAGATGTTTTCTGTGGTTTCTTTGCTTCCTTCACATTGCTTATGTGGAATTTGTACAGTCAAGATTCAAATTATTGGCTCTCGATGGCAATGTATGGCAATCGAGTATGGCATCTCGATTGTTATGTATCTTCTTGTTTGAGCTTATTTCCATATTTGAGCCTGTACATAGCATATTGCTCCCTGGTAATGCCACGGCTTCCCTGGTAGCTCAGCTGGTAAAGAATCTGTCTGTGATGCAGGAGACCCCAGTTCAATTCCTGGGTGGGGAAGATCTGCTGGAGAAGGGATAGGTTACCCACTCCAGTATTCTTGGGCTTCTCTGGGGGCTCAGCTGGTAAAGAAGCTGCCTGCAACGAGGGAGGCCTGGGTTTGATCCCTGGGTTGGGAAGATCCCCTGGAGAAGGGAAAGTTTACCCACTGCAGTATATTCTGGTCTGGAGACTTCCACAGACTCTTTAGTCTATGGGGTCGCCAAGAGTCATGACTGTGCAACTTTCACTCACTCACTCACAGTATATTGCACACTCCATCTCTGCAGTGGTGAATAGCCCTGTGGATTTATGGGTGCTGGATTCCTTGACTTAACTTTGTGTTTACACAAATGGCAGTCTGACTAAGCAGAACAGTCTTTTGCCATTCCTTTTATTATTGTAGGAATTGCTTCCATGTCTTCTGGAATCAAATATTTCTGGAGGCATCTTAGGAAAACATGCTACAGATTGTATTTGTAAAAACAAATTAAAAATACATTTTCTTTCTGCTGAATCCAAGGGAAAAGAAATTCTTCCAAAAGTTCGAGACCTTACTAGAAATATATCTCATGCTGATCGTCTCATTTTTTTACAAAAGAAAGGAACAAAGAAATAAAGAAAGAAAGAAAGAAAAGAAAAGAAAGAAAAAAAGAAAGAAATTCATCCATATTTATACAGTTCGTCATCACGAATTTTTTTTCTCTAACATTTCCTTTCTGTTTGCACTCTCTATTTTGAGGAAATAAATTATCCTTATGTTCTTGTACTTCTCTCTTCAATAACTATTGTTTTCTCTAAACCCTTTAGATGTTTCCTTCTATTAGTCACTGCATTTATCTCCAGCCTTTAACCTTGATAGCCATTTAACTATCAGCCCTGTCCCTATTTCTAATATTGATTGAATCTGTATTGGTGTGCTCTTGATCACTAGTTTCCCTAGTTCTGCACTATCCCATTTCAATTCAGGTCACTATGTCTATTTTATATAGTAGAACTTTTGAAAATCATGTCTTAAGTAGTTAGGAGAAATGGTGGAAAGCGTTTTGTCCTTGAGCGCTTCTCTTTTGAATTATCTCTTAGTAATATTTTCTTTATTTTTAATGTTACAAAGTTGTCCTGCCATTTGTCATTTTGTTTCTTTCCCTCTTGGGCACATCTTTTAGCTATTTATCTATTTCTTAAATTTTTATTGGAGTATAGTTGATTTACAATGTTGTGTTATTTTCAGGTGTACAGCAAAGTGAAGCAGTCATACATATACCTACATCTCCACTCTCTTTTAGATCATTTTCCCATATAGGTCATTACAGAGTACTGAGTGGAGTTCCCTGTGCTATTCAGTAGGTCCATATTAGCTATCTATTTTATATATAGTAGTGTGCATATATCAATCCCAATCTCCCAATTTATCCCCTTCCTCCTCACCCCTTGTCCCACCAGTAGCCATGAGTTAGTTTTCTACATCTGTGACTCTATTTCTGTTCTCTAAATAAGTTCATTTATATCATTTTTTAATATTCCACACACAAACAATTTCATATGACATTTGTCTTTTTCTGTCTGACTTACTTCGCTCAGTATGACAATCTGTAGGTCTATGCACACTGCTGCAAATGGCATTATTTCATTCCATTTTATGGCTGAGTAATATTCCACTGTATATGCATACCACATCTTCTTTATCCATTTGTCTGCTTCCATGTCCTGGCTATTTAGACAGCACTACGATGAACATTGGCCTGCACGTCCCTTTTGAATTATGGTTTTCTCCACATATATGCCCAGGAATGGGATTGCTGGATCACACAGGGCCTCACTTCTTTATTTTTGTTTTTATTTTCATTACTCTAGGAGGTGGATTGAAAACGATCTTGCTGTGATTTATGTCAGAGAGTGTTCTGCCTTTGTTTTCCTCTAAGAGTTTTATAGTATTTGGCTTTACATTTATTTTAAATTTTAATTTTGTGCATGATGTTAGGGAGTGTTCTCATTTCATTCATTTGCATGTAGCTGTCCAGTTTTCCAGGCACCACTTGTTGAAGAGACTGTCCCTTTGCCATGATAAATTATTGCCTCCATTGACATAGATTCAGTTCAGTCACTCAGTCGTGTCTGACTCTTTGTGACCCCATGGACTGCAACACGCCGGGCTTCCCTGTCCATCATCAACTCCTGGAGCTTACCCAAACTCATGTCCGTTGAGTCAGTGATGCCATCCAGCCATCTCATCCTCTGTCGCCCCCTTCTCCTCCTGCCTTCAATCTTTCCCAGCATCAAGGTCTTTTCCAGTGAGTCAGTTCTTCGCATCAGGTGGCCAAAGTACTGGAGCTTCAGCTTCAGCATCAGTTCTTCCAATGAATATTCAGGACTGATTTCCTTTAGGATGGACTGGTTTGATCTCCTTGCAGCCCAAGGGACTCTCACGAGTCTTCTCCAACACCACAGTTCAAAGGCATCAATTCTTCGGCGCTCAGCTTTCTTCACAGTCCCAACTCTCACATCCATACATGACCCCTGGAGAAACCATAGCTTTGACTTGATGGACCTTTGTTGGGAAAGTAATGTCTCTGCTTTTTAATATGCTGTCTAGGCTTGTCATAGCTTTTCTTCCAAGGAGTAAGGGTCTTTTAATTTTATGGCTGCAGTCACCATCTACAGTGATTTTGGAGCACAAGAAAATAAAGACTCTCGCCGTTTCCATTGTTTCCCCATCTATTTGCCATGAAGTCATGGGACCAGATCCCATGATCTTCATTTTCTGAATGTTGAGTTTTAAAGCAGCTTTTTCACTCTCTTCTTTCACTTTCATCAAGAAGCTCTTTAATTCTGCTTTGCTTTCTGCCATAAGGGTGGTGTCATCTGCATATCTGAGGTTATTGACATTTCTCCTGGCAAACTTGATTCCAGCTTCTGCTTCATCCAGCCCAGCATTTCGCATGAGGTACTCTACATATAAGTTAAACAAGAAAGGTGACAATATACAGCCTTGATGTACTCCTTTCCCAATTTGGAACCAGTGCGTTGTTCCATGTCCAGTTCTAACTGTTGCTTCTTGACCTGCATTCAGATTTCTCAGCAGGCAAGTGAGGTGGCCTGGTATTCCCGTCTCTTTGAGAATGTTCTTCAGTTTGTTGTGATCCACACAGTCAAAGGCTTTGGCGTAGTCAATAAAGCAAAAGTAAATGCTTTTCTGAAACTCTCTTGCTTTTACTATGATCCCGCAGATGTCGGCAACTTGATCTCTGGTTCCTCTGCCTTTTCTAAAACCAGCTTGAACGTCTCAAAGTTCACGGTTCACATTCTTCTGAAGGCTGGCTTGGAGGATTTTCAGCATTACTTTGCTAGCGTGTGAGATGAGTGCAATTGTGTGCTAGTTTGAACATTCTTTGGCATTGCTTTTCTTTAGGACTGGAATGAAAACTGACCTCTTCCACTCCTGTGGCCACTGCTGAGTTTTCCAAATTAGCTGGCATATTGAGTGTAGCACTTTTACAGCATCATCTTTTAGGATTTAAAATAGCTCAACTATTTTAAACTGAGCTGTTGAATTCCTTCACCTCTGCTAGCTTTGTCTGTAGTGATGTTTCCTAAGGCCCACTTGACTTCACATTCCAGGATGTCTGGCTCTAGGTGACTGGTCACACCATTGTGGTTATCTGGGGCAGAAAGATCTTTTGTGTATAGTTCTTCTGTGTATTCTTCCCAACTCTCCTTAATATCTTCTGCTTCTGTTAGGTCCATACCATTTCTGTCCTTTATTGTGCCCATCTTTGCATGAAACATTCCCTTGGTATCTCTAGTTTTCTTAAAGAGATCTCTAGTCTTTCCCATTTTATTGTTTTTGTCTATTTCTTTGCATTGATCACTGAGGAAGGCTTTCTTATCTCTCCTTGCTTTTCTTTGGAACTCTGCATTCAGATGAGTATGTCTTTCCTTTTCTCCTTTGCCTTTAGCTTCTCTTCTTTTCTGAGCTATTTATAAGGCCTCGTCAGACAACCACTTTGCCTTTTTGCATTTCTTTTTCTTGGGGATGGTCTTGGTTACTGCCTCCTGTACAGTGTCATGAACCTCTATCCATAGTTCTTCAGGCACTCTGTCTATCAGATCTAATCCCTTGAGTCTATTTGTCACTGCCACTGTATAATTGTAAGGGATTTGATTTAGGTCCTAAATGAATGGTCTAGTGGTTTTCCCTAATTTCTTCAATTTCAGTCTGAATTTGGCAATAAGGAGTTCAAGATCTGAGTCACAGTCAGCTCCCAGTCGTGTTTTTGCTGACTGCATAGAGATTCTCCATCTTTGCCTGCAAACAATATAATCAGTCTGACTTCAGTATTGACCATCTGGTGATGCCCATGTGCAGAGTCTTCTCTTGTGTTATTGGCAGATGGTGTTTATTATGACTAGTGCGTTCTTTTGGCAAAACTCTGTTAACCTTTCTCCTGCTTCATTCTGTACTCCTTGGCGACATTTGCCTGTTACTCCAGGTATCTCTTGACTTCCTACTTTTGCATTCCAGTCCCCTATAATAAAAAGGACATCGTTTTGGGGTGTTAGTTCTAGAAAGTCTTGTAGGTCTTCATAGAACCGTTAAACTTCAGCTTCTTCAGCATCACTGGTCAGGACAAGGCTTCCCTGGTGGCTCAGAGGTTAAAGTGTCTGCCTGCAATGTGGGAGACCTGGGTTCGATCCCTGGGTCGGGAAGATCCCCTGGAGAAGGAAATGGCAACCCACTCCAGTATTCTTGCCTGGAGAATCTCATGGACCTCAGAGGAGCCTGATGCGCTACTGTCCACAGGGTCACAAAAAGTCAGACACGACTGAGCAACTTCACTTTCTTTCACTTCCAATGGTCAGGACATAGACTTGCATTACTGTGGTACTGAATGGTTTGCCTTGGAAACGAACAGAGATCACTCTGTCGTTTATGAGATTGCACCCAAGTACTGAATTTTGGACTCTTTTGTTGACTATGAGGGCTACTCCATTTCTTCTAAGGGATTCTTGTCCACAGTGATAGATATAATGGCCATCTGTGTTAAATTCACCCTTTCCAGTCTACTTTAGTTTACTGATTCCTAAAATGTCGATGTTCACTCTTGCCATCTTCTTTGTTTGACCACTTCCAATTTACCTTGATTCATGGACCTAACATTCCAGGTTCCTACGCAATATTGTTCCTTACAGCATTGGACTTTACTTCCATCACCAGTCACATCCGCAACTGGGTGTTGTTTTTGCTTTGGCTCAGCCTCTTCATTCCCTCTGGAGCTCTTTCTCCACTGTTCTCCAGTACTATATTGGGGAGTTCATCTTTCATTTTTTTGCTGTTTCATACTGTTCATGGGGTTCTCAAGGCAAGAATACTGAAGTGGTTTGCCATTCCCTTCTCTAGTGGACCACGTTTTGTTGGAACTCTCCACCATGACCCGTCCGTCTTGGGTGGCCCTACACGGCATGGCTCATGGTTTCACTGAATTACACAAGGCTGTCATCCATGTGATCAGTTTGATTAGTTTTCTGTGATTGTGGTTTTCATTCTGTCTGCCCTCTGATGGATAAGGATAAGAGGCTTATGGAAGCTTCCTGAAGGGAGAGACTGGCTGAGGGGGAAACCTGGGTCTTGTTCTGATGGGCAGGGCTATGCTCAGTAAATCTTTAATCCGATTTTCTGATGATGAGCAGGGCTGTGTTCCCTCCCTGTTGTTTTACTTGAGGCCAAACTATGGTGGAGGTAATGAAGATAATGGCAACCTCCTTCAAAAGGTCCCATGCACACACTACCGCACGCACTCAGTGCCCCGGACCCTGCAGCAGGCCACCACTGACCTATACCTCCGCCAGAGACTCCTGGATGCTCACAGCCAAGTCTGGGTCTGTCTCTTGTGAGGTCACTGCTCCTTTCTCCTGGGTCCTGGTGCACACGAGGTTTTGTTTGTGCCCTCCAGGAGTCTGTTTTCCCAGCCCTGTGTAAGTTCTGGAGGCTGTATGGTTGGGTCAATGGTGACCTCCTCCAAGAGCGCCTATGCCCTACCCAAGTCTGCTGCACCCACAGCCCCTGCCCCTGCAGCAGGCCACTGCTGACCCATACCTCCACAGGAGACACTCAGACACTCAAAGGCAGGTCTGGCTCAGTCTCTGTGGAGTCTCCTGGGGTGCACAAGGTTTTATTTGAGCCCTCCAAGTGTCTCTGGCAGGTATGGAGTTTGTTTCTAAACCCAATTTCACCCCTCCTACCGTCTTGCTGGGGCTTCTCCTTTGCCCTTGGACGTGAGGTATACTTTTTATTTTGCTGAGATCCAACATTCTCCTGTCGACGGCTGTTCAGCGGCAATTGTAATTTTGGAAAAAATGTCTGTGAGATTCATCTGTGGGGCTGCGCTTTCCCAGCAGCCGAAGAGGATGAAAGCGTGGTATGCTTTCAAAGTCCAAGTGTTACGTTAGATGTCATAGATTAGGTGACCATAGGTGCGTGAGTTCATGTCTGAACTTTCTACCCTGTTCCATTGATCTACACTTCTGTTTTTGTGCCAGTACCATAGTGTTTTGATTACTGTAGCTTTGTCATATAGTCTGAAGTCAGGGCGCCTGATTCCTCCAACTCCGTTTTTCTTTCCCAAGATCGCTTTGGCTATTTGGGGTCTTTTGTGTATCCATACCTATTTCAAACTTTTTTTTTTTTCTAATTCTGTGAAAAAATGCCACTTGTGGTTTGACAGGAATCCTTTAGATGGTAGAGTCATTTTCACAATAGTGATTTTTCCAATGCAAAAACATGGTATATCTCTCCCTATGTTTGTGTCATCTTTGATTTCTTTCATCAGAATCTTGTCGTTTACTAAGAACAGGTTTTTGCTTCCTCGCAGCTGCTAAGTCACTTCAGTCGTATCCAACTCTGTGTGACCCCATAGATGGCAGCCCACCAGGCTCCGCCGTCCCTGGGATTCTCCAGGCAAGAACACTGGAGTGGGTTGCCATTTCCTTCTCCAATGCATGAAAGTGAAAAGTGAAAGTGAAGTCGCTCAGTCATGTCCAACTCTTCGCGACCACATGGACTGCAGCCCACTAGGCTCCTCCATCCATGGGATTTTCTAGGCAAGAGTACTGGAGTGGGGTACCATTGCCTTTTGCTTCCTTAAGTAGGTTTATTCCTAGGTATTTTTATTCTTTTGATGTGATGGTAAATGGGATTGTTTCCTTAATTTCTCTTTCTGATCTTTTGCTATTGGTGTATAGTAATGCAAGGGATTTCTGTGTATTAATTTTGTATCTTGCAACTTTACCAAATTTGTCAATGAGCTCCAGTAGTTTTCTGCTAGCACGTTTAAGATTTTCTATGTATAGTATCATGTCATCTGCAAACAGTGACATTTTCTTCTTCTTCTTTTCCACTGTGAATTCCTTACATTTCTTTTTCTTCTCTGATTGTCATGGCTAAGACTTCCAAAACCATACTGAGTAAAAGTGGCGAGAGTGGACATCCCTGTCTTGTTCCTGATCTTGGAGGAAATTATTTCTGTTTTTACCTCTGAGAATGATGTTTGCTATGGGTTTGTCATTTATGGCCTTTAATATGTTGAGGTAGTTTCCCTCTATGCCCACATTCTGGAGAATTATTATTTTTAACCTAAATGGATGCTGAATTGTCTAAAGCATTTTCTGCATCTATTGAGATGATCATGTTTTTTTCCTTTTCTCCTTCAGTTTGTTAATGTGGTGTCTGATTTGCATATATCGAAGAATTCTTGCATCCCTGGGATAGATTCCACATGATCGTGTTGTGTGATCATTTTACTGTGCTATTGGCTTTGGTTTGCTAGTATTTTGTTGAGAACTTTGTGTCTATATTCGTCAGTGACACTGGTCTATAATGTTGCCTTTGTGTGAAATTATTGTCTGGTGTTGGTACCAGGGTGATGGTGGCTTCATAGAATGAGGTTGGGAATGGTCCTCCTTCCTCTGCAACTTCCTGGAAGAGTTTCAGAAGGATACATGTTAAACCTCTCCTCTAAATGTTTGATAAAATTTGCCTGTGAAGTCCTCTTTTGTTTGTTGGAAGTTTTAAAATCTGTTTCAATTTAAGATCTTGTGATTGGTCTGTTCATAATTTCCATTTGTTCTGGGCTCAGTCTTGGAAGGGCATACCTTTCTAAGAATTTGCCCATTTCTTCTAGGTTGTTCATTTTACTGGCGTATAGTTGCTTGTAGCAGTCCCTTATGATCCCTTGTGTTTCTGCAGTGTCAGTTGTAATTTCTCCCCTTTCATTTCTAATTTAATTGATTTGAGTCCTCTCCATTTTTTTCCTAGATGAGTCTGGCTAAAGCTTTATCAATTTTGTTTATCATCTCAAAGAACCAGCATTTAGTTTCAGTGACCTTTGCTATTGATTTTTGTCTCTATGTCAGTTACTTCTGCTCTGACTTTTCTTTCTTTCCTTCTACTAATATTGGGTTTTGTTTGTCCTTCTTTCTCTAGTTGCAAGAAAGGTCCCCGTGTAACTGGGTAGAATGAAAGAAAGAAGAAGGTAAAGGAAGAGGAGAGGAAGTGGGATGGGACCAGTGCCCCTGTGGAGGGAGCTGAAGGAGAGGAGAGGTTCACACATCCAGGGAAGTCCCATCACCGGTGGGGGGGATCAGCTGGGTCAGAAGGGGAGCAGTGAGGTCTCAGAGGTGGGCACAACAACAGGTCTGTGGCAGGCAGGACAGGGTAAGACCTACACAGTTGTCTCCCCTCACAGCCCTGTGTGCCCTAGCTTGAGACAGGCGCCTGCTGGTGCAAATGGGTGCTGGGACATGGGGTTTCGAGAGCAGATCCAGGGAGGTGACTGTTACTGGCTGTGAGGAGACGGCCTGAGGGGACAAGAGTGAGGAGCTCTGCAGCCAGGAATGCTCCTATAAGGAGCCCAGACCACCATGGAAGCAAAACACCGCTGTTGAGTGATGTGCAAAGGGCAGGGCCACCATTGCAGCCTCTCATCAGGTACCAGTCCCTGCCTCCCTAGACACTAGGGAGGGCTCCTGCTGGAGCAGTCTCATATACCCCCTGCCTGGCTGCTGCCTCCTCAGACCCTTCCCTGCCTGGGTGGCCCACTGACCCCAATCACCACCTCAGCTGCTTCCTGCCTAGGTGGGCTCATGTGCTCTGGCAGTCTCGGGAGCAGACACAGGTAGGTGACTCACATATAGAGGTGGGGTTTGAAACCACAGCTGTGCCCCAAGGGCCATATGACTTAAGGAAGAAGAGCTGAAATCTCTCCTCACGGTTGCACAAACCATGGATTTACACCTCCGCTGACAACTTTGCAAATTCAGTGCCTGCAGAACATCCAAACAGACAACAGCTGTTCTTGCCACTGGAACAGGTTGGGCTTTAGCAGCTATGGGCTTTGTGGGCACACACACACAGGAGTTGGGCTAGGCCAGAGTCTAAGCAGCCTCTATAGCTCCCACAGAGGGTCCAGGTGAATGACTACTGCAGTCCTGGGACCTGACCTCAGTGGATCTGCATCAGTGGCCTGGTGAAAACAATGCCTGAGTTTCACCAGGGCAAATTGCCTTCTTACCCACAGTTAAGGTGGGACTGTAAGCAGTGCCAACAACAATGTACTTTGTGAGCTTGCACCACAAGGGAATGGGGACACAACAGAGCACGCTCATTGGTGAACAGCTCCAGAAGGGGGAATACTCAGTGGCTTCCCTCCCAGTGGGAGTGCTCCAATCCCACCTACCTTGTGCTCATCAGAAACACAGCTAAGAAATGGATCTGGGGGCCTCTATTCCAACAATTAAGAAACAGACCCCCACCCCTGACAAGGCAGTGACAACCATAGAACAAAGGGGAGGTTTCGCTCAATATCCATGGCAGGCTATGGTTCCCACAACATCAGTTAAACCTCCTATCAAGGGGATACCAGCCAGCATATACTGAGAAAAGAGGTGACAGTCATCCATACTAAAAACGGCCCTCACACACACACACACACACACACACACACACACACACACACACACACAATCTAAATCTAAATCTAAATCTATAAAACTAAAACCACACAGGCTACACAGGGAGGTTCTCACATGAAAATAGCCTTCCAATACAGCCAGAGGGTTGAGCATTGAGAGGAAGAATCCCCAGAGTATAAACAGAGACTCCACTCTTGGAGGGTGTGCACAAGGTCTCACGTACACTGGGAGCCAGCACAAAGCAGTACCTCCATGGGAACCTGTGCTAAACCTACCTAGGGGTCTTGGAAGGTCTCCTGGGGATGAGGGGTTTGGCTATATATAGCTCACTATGGGGGCAAGGAGACTGGTAGCAACAACCCCAGGGAATATTAATTGGTGTGAGCTCTCCTGAGGGTTCCCATTTTGGCATCAAGACCCAGCCCCACCTAAGAGTCTGCAGGCTCCAGTGCTGGAATGCCTCAGGCCAAACAAGCAGTAAGAGGGAACACAGCCACACCCATCATCAAACAGGCTGCTTAAAGTCATACTAAGCTCATAGCCACTCCAAACTGACACCTGACGCCAGAGGGACAACACCCAGCTCCACCCACTGTAGGGCAGGCACCAACCTTTCTTTTCTTTTTCTTTTTTAGACTCTTAATTCTCTTCATCAGTTTCATGTAATGTAATAGGAGACAGCCCTATCCCAAAAGACACCTTGAGAGTCTCAGGCCCCACAGCTACATTAACTCCTGATTCTAGGAGGTAAGGTGTTAAGGACACTGCCACTTGTTTGGATGGGAAGAACAGAACCAATAAAAGTGAGTTTCCTTAGCTTAACCCCTCATGACCCCTCTTTTCCTCGGCTACGGTCACTCACTCCAGATGAAAAAACAAATGTGCTTAAGTTGTCCACCACCTCGGATTTTATTCACCAACTCACATCCTGGTGGTGTGTGGTGGTGAAAATAAAAGTCCGATGCTGTAAAGAACAATATTGCATAGGAACCTGGAATGTTGGGTCGGTGAATCAAGGTGAATTAGAAGTGGTCAAACAGAAGATGGCAAGAGTGAACATTGACGTTTTAGGAACCAGCAAACTAAAATGACCTGGAAAGGGCAAATTTAATTCAGACGACCATTATATCTACCACCGTGGGCAAGAATCCCTTAGAAGAAATAGAGCATCCCTCATAGTCAACAAAAGAGCTCAGACTACAGTACTTGGGTGCAATCTGAAAAACGACAGAATGAACTCTAGTCGTTTCCATGGCAAACCACTCAATATCACGGTAACCCAAGTCTATGTCCCAACCACTAATGCTGAAGAAGCTGAAGTTGAACGGTTCTATGAAGACCTACAAGACCTTCTAGACCTAACACCCCAAAAGATGTCTTTTTCATCATAGGGTACTGGAATGCAAAAGTAGGAAGTCAAGAGATACCCGGAGTAATGGGCAAGATTGACCTTGGAGTACAAAATGAAGCAGGGCAAAAGTGAACAGAGTTTTGCCAAGAGAATGCACTTAGCACATAGAAAACACCCTCTTCCAACAACACAATAGACAACACTAAACATGGACATCACCAGATCAGATTGATTATATTCTTTGCAGCCAAAGATGGAGAAGCTCTATACACTCAGCAAAAACAAGACCAGGAGCTGACTGTGGCTCAGACCATGAACTCCTTATTGCCAAATTCAGACTTAACTTGAAGAAAGTAGGGAAAACCACTAGGCGATTCAGGTTTGACCTAAATCAAATCCCTTATGATTATACAGTAGAAGTGACAAATAGATTCAAGGGATTAGATCTGATAGACAGAGTGCCTGAAGAACTATGGATGGAGGTTTGTAGCATTGTATGGGAGGGGGTGATCAAAACCATCCCCAAGAAAAAGAAATGCAAAAAGGCAAAATGGTTGTCTGAGGAGGCCTTACAAATAGCTGAGAGAAGAAAAGTGAAATGCAGAAGAGAAAAGGAAAGATATGCCCATCTGAATTCAGAGTTCCAAAGAACAGCAAGGAGCGATAAGACAGTCTTCCTAAGAGAGCAAAGCAAAGAAAAAGAGGAAAAGATTAGAATGGGAAAGATTAGAGATCTCTTCAAGAAAACTAGAGATATCAGGGGATAATTCATGCAAAGATGGGCACAAGAAAGGACAGAAATAGTATGGGTCTAACAGAAGCAGAAAGTATTAAGAAGCGGCAAGAATACACAGAAGAACGATACAAAGAGATCATAATGTCCCAGATAACCACGAGAGTATGATCACTCACCTAGAGCCAGATATTCTGAAGTGCAAAGTCAAGTGGGCCTTAGGAAGCTGTGCTATGAACAAAGATAGTGGAGGTGATGGAATTCCAGCTGAGCTATTTCAAGTCCTAAATGATGATGCTATGAATGTGCTGCACTCAATATGCCAGCAAATTTAGAAAACTCAGCAGTGGCCACAGGACTGGAAGAGGTCAGTTTTCATTCCAATCCCAAAGAAAGGCAATGCCAAAGAATGTTCAAACTACTGCACAATTGTACTCATCTCACACACTAGCAAAATAATGCTCAAAATTCTCCCAGTGAGGCTTTAACAGTACGTGAAGTGAGAACTCCCAGATGTTCAAGCTGGATTTAGGAAAGGCAGAGGAACGAGAGATCAAATTGCCAACTTCCACTGGATCATATTAAAAGCAAGAGAATTCCAGAAAAACATCTACATCTGCTTCACTGACTACAGTAAAGCCTTTGACTGTGTGGATCACAACAAACTGGAAAGAATTCTTAGAGTGATGGGAATACCAGTCCACCTTACCTGCCTGCTGAGAAATCTGGATGCAGGTCAAGAAGCAACAGTTAGAACCAGACATGGAACAGCAGACTGGTTCCAAATTGGGAAAGGAGTGCACCAAGGTTGTATATTGTCACCCTGCTTATTTAACTTATATGCAGAGTATTCCATGCAAAATGCCAGGCTGGATGAATCACAAGCTGGAATCAAGATTGCCAGGAGAAGTGGCAATAACCTCAGATATGCACGTGACACCACCCTTTTGGCAGGAAGTGAAGAGGAACTAAGGAGCCTCTTGATGAAAGTGAAAGAGGAGAGTGAAAAAAGCTGACTTCAAACTCAACATTCAAAAAACAAAGATCATGGCACACAGTCCCATCACTTCATAACAAAGAGACAGGGAAAAAAAAAACAGTGACAGACCTTATTTTCTTGGGCTCCAGAATCACTGCAGATGGTGAGTGCAGCCATGAAATTAAAAGATGCTTGCTCCTTGGAAGAAAGGCTATGACAAGCCTAGACAGCGTATTAAAAATCAGAGACTTTGCCATCAAAGGTCTGTCTAGTCAAAGCTATGGTTTTTTCCAGTAGTCATGTATGGATGTGAGAGTTGGACCATAAAGAAAGCTGAGCACTGAAGAATTGATGCTTTTGAACTGTGGCATTGGAGAAGATTCTTGAGAGTCCCTTGGACTGCAAGGAGATAAAACCAGTCAATCTGAAAGGAAATGGAGTCCTAATATTCACTGTAAGGACTGATGCTGAAGCTGAAGCTCCAATACTGTGGCCACCTGATAGGAAGAGCTGACTCATTGCCCTGATGCTGGGAAAGATTAAAGATGGGAGGAGAAGCGGATGGCCAAGGATGAGCTGGTTGGATGGCATCACTGACTCAGTGGACATGAGCTTGAGCAAGCTCCTGGAGAGCCTGGCGTGTTGCAGTCCATGGGGTCGCAGAGTCAGACGCGACTGAATGACTGAACAGCCGCACATCCTTTTTCTTTCTTTCTTTAAGACAAGGAAAGAACCTTATTTAGAGAGGAGAAAGGAACCTCAATTAAAAGTTATTGGCCACAGATTCAGTCTGGTAGGTGATTTCCTATGTGTTACTCTCCCAGACTTTGGCAAGATTTCTCTCCAATCCAATCCTGAACATGTTTACTGAGTGCCTGTTGCACAGCCTCCCTTGTGCCAGATGATACAGACACAGAGATTATGTGACAGGTAACAGTCACCACTTACGTATTTGCAGTGAGATGTTGTGGGTTTAAAGCTCTGAGTGTACTTTCAAATTTTCCAGTCAAACCCAAGATGTGACATCTGCCTTCTGTCAAAAAAGGGTGAAGATAACCATCTGTGTTATCTGCATTACTCCCAGGAGATTACATATGCTGTCCCATCCTTCTTGAGGCTCCCCCACTACCTTCCCCATCACCACCACTCTCACCCACACACATCTGGCAGAACCCTAGTCACACTTCAGGTCTCAACTCACATGGCACTTCCTCTGGCTGGCTTTCCCTGATCCCACTAGAGGTCATTCGCTATACCTTACCGTAGGTAGTATTTATCATTTGGCTGTAGTTGCTTGCATAGTCATCTGTCTTCCTCACTAGGTTATTAGCCTCCCTGCATAGCAGAGTCAGAGAAGGCAATGGCACCCCACTCCAGTACTCTTGCCTGGAAAATCCTATGGATGGAGGAGCCTGGTAGGCTGCAGTCCATGGGGTCGCTAAGAGTAGGACACGACTGAGCGACTTCACTTTCACTTTTCACTTTCATGCATTGGAGAGGAAATGGCAACCCACTCCAGTGTTCTTGCCTGGAGAATCCCAGGGACGGGGGAGCCTGGTGGGCTGCCATCTATGGGGTCACACAGAGTCGGACACGACTGAAGTGACTTAGCAGCAGCAGCAGCATAGCAGAGCGTTGTTTGGATGTCCTGGCACAGACTCCAGGCACATTCCCACCTCACATGTTTATACCACTTGGTCCCATTGTTCCTCCAAATACCCCTGTGTCTTGATCGCTCTGTCTTCAAGTACCTGTTCAAATGTCTTCTTCTCGGTGAGACTGACTGTGAACATCCCATTTAAGCCTGTATATTCACCAATTAGCACTGCCAATCCCGCCTTCCTGCTCTATTCTTCCAGACTTGGGCCAGACATCCAACCAAGGAAATAAGGCCTTCAGGGGCACTGGCAGGAAAGCAACTGGATCATGGATTAAGCAAGGGCTGAGGATACTAGTAGGACAATCTAAGTCTGAGATCCACCACCCAGTAGACAATTTGAGGGTTGTTCCTCGATGTGCACAGTCTTTCTACCCGCACTGTGACTACATCGATTCTTAACAAAAACTCAAATTGCCTCTTCCTGCAGCAAATGCCCTCCATGTTGTCTCCATCCATCCCTGAACACTTCTTGACTTTCTTTCTTCTGTCGGCCCTGCAATCTCAGAATGGGGCTTCTACAAATTTGGCCTTGGAATGCGGAATGAAGCAGGGCAAAGACTAATAGAGTTTTGCCAAGAAAATGCACTGGTCATAGCAAACACTCTCTTCCAAAAACACAAGAGAAGACTCTACACATGGATATCATCAGATGGTCAACACCGAAATCAGATTGATTATGTTCTTTGCAGCCGAAGATGGAGAAGCTCTATACAATCAGCAAAACCAAAACCGGGAGCAGACTGTGAACTTCTTATTACCAAATTCAGATTCAAATTGAAGAAAGTATGGAAAACCACTAGACCATTCAGGTATGACCTAAATCAAATCCCTTATGATTATACAGTGGAAGTAAGAAACAGATTTAAGGGCCTAGATCTGATAGATAGAGTGCCTGGTGAACTATGGAATGAGGTTCGTGACATTGTACAGGAGACAGGGATCAAGACCATCCCCATGGAAAAGAAATGCAAAAAAGCAAAATGACTGTCTGAGGAGGCCTTACAAATAGCTTTGAAAAGAAGAGAAGCAAAAAGCAAAGGAGAAAAGGAAAGATATAAGCATCTGAATGCAGAGTTCCAAAGAAGAGCAAGAAGAGATAAGAAAGCCTTCTTCAGTGATCAGTGCAAAGAAATAGAGGAAAAGAACAGAATGGGAAAGACTAGAGATGTCTTCAAGAAAATTAGAGATACCAAGGGACCATTTCATGCAAAGATGGGCTCGATAAAGGACAGAAATGGTATGGACCTAAGAGAAGCAGAAGATGTTAAGAAGAGGTGGCAAGAATACACAGAAACACTGTACAAAAAAATCATCATGACCTGGATAATCACGATGGTGTGATTACTCATCTAGAGCCAGTCATCCTGGAATGTGAAGTCAAGTGGGCCTGGGAAAGTATCACTACGAACGAAGCTAGTGGAGGTGATGGAATTCCAGTGGAGCTGTTTCAAATTCTGGAAGACGATGCTGTGAAAGTGTTGCACTCAATATGCCAGCAAATTTGGAAAACTCAGCAGTGGCCACAGGACTGGAAGAGGTCATTTTTCATTCCAATCCCAAAGAAAGGCAATGGCAAAGAATGCTCCAACTACCACACAATTGCACTGATCTCACACGCTAGTCATGTAATGCTCAAAATTCTCCAAGCCAGGCTTTGAACTGTGGTGTTGGAAAAGACTCTTGAGAGTCTCTTGGACTGCAAGGAGATCCAACCAGTCCATTCTGAAGGAGAGCAACCCTGGGATTACTTTGGAAGGAATGATGCTATAGCTGAAACTCCAGTACTTTGGCCACCTCATGCGAAGAGTTGACTCATTGGAAAAGACTGATGCTGGGAGGGATTGGGGGCAGGAGGAGAAGGGGACGACCGAGGATGAGATGGCTGGATGGTATCACTGACTCAATGGTCTCGAGTCTGAGTGAACTCTGGGAGTCGGTGATGGACAGGGAGGCCTGGCGTGCTGCAATTCATGGGGTCGCAGACAGTCGCACACGACTCAGCGACTGAACTGAACTGAACATGTTCTCTCACTTTTTAAGCGGGAAATTTTCTGGTTCCTGATGGAAGTGTTGCACCCTTAGTGGGAGTATATTGAATTCTACCTCTCTCAAACATCTGGCAAAATAGAACTGGGTACGCCTATCATAGAACACTTTATTTACAAATTTTGAGATGATACAAAGTTTATTTTCAGCTCTTTCTAATTGCTAGTACCCTGAGAGATACAGGTGTGAAAGGCCATTAATAATCACTTTTACAAAAGGCTTACCCAACATAGGGTTTTGTATGTGGTATTTGAAGGCATGTGGTATTTGAAATGTGAGAAGAGATCAGTGATGTTACCAAACTCCTGATCACTGAGTATTTCCACTACTGGAATGTATTCTACTTCAATAAAAACTGTCACCTAAAGATACATTGGAGAAGGAAATGGCAACCCACTCGTGTTCTTGCCTGGAGAATCCCAGGGACGGGGCAGCCTGGTGGGCTGCTGTCTATGGGGTCGCACAGAGTTGCACACGACTGAAGCGACTTAGCAGCAGTAGCAAAGATACATTAGTTCTTTAAATATTATATATGCTGCTGCTTTTTCACTTATTTTAATACAACTGTTTAAATAAGTCCATAGTAGTGAAGAAAATAGAGTACTATAAAATTAGATCTAATCATCATCACATGTTGACTGGCACACCCAGTCTCTCCCCGCCCCCCCCCTTCTTCTTCTCTCTCTCTCTCTCTCTCTCTCACACACACACACACACACACACACACACACTCTCTCTCTCACACACACACACACACACATTAGAACAACAAAAAAGGGACATTCTGATGATACCAATGCTGCAGACATGAGTTTAAATAAGTGCTTTGATTATTTAGGGTTTGGGGGATATAGGAAAGAATAGGATGGTGATAGACTGATTTGGGGAGAATAATGCCAAGAGAAAGTATTTTATGCAACAGTTGACAGAAAATCTCACTGCAGAATTAGTAGTACATCTAAGAGTTTTGACTATTCTAAGTGCTTTACGTAGCTCTTCTGACCTACTGGAATGTGACACATCAAGGATCAATTAAGTATTTCCCTGATTCATTTATATGTGCTCATTTTCAGCCCCTGAACAGAATATCTACACCCCAGAGACAGTGACCATGTTGTTTTCTGGTTCTGGAAATGAAGGTTGGCTGTCTGACAGGGTGGGGCTTCCAGAGTGGCACAGTAGATCCCTACAGAGCTGCCTGGTGTTGGGAGAAGCATCCATGCAGCCCAGAGCCTAAGCCTCAGCTCCCCACATTAGTATCTTGAGACCTGTCTTCAGAGTGACCATAGATTGATCATATGCCCACATCTCTTGCACTGTATTGATAACTGTATGAGAGAAGGAATATAAATGCTGGTGGTCTCAGATGTAACCCTGATTTATAGGACCCTCGCTTGGCACTTGATGTCTATTCCTTAAAGAGGCAGTGGGTGAAGGCCATCAGGGATGCCAGCTCTGGAGCCACACAGCCTGGGTTTGTAACCCAGCTCCCACATTCATAAGCTGTGTGTCTTTGTGTGACCTCTCTGGGCCTCATAAACTCATTCCTCAATTGGGAATGCCTCATATAGAGTTGTCAGTGAAGATTAAACAAGATAAAGCATGTGAAGTACTCTGCAGTGTGCCTAGCATACAGGACACAATCAGTATGCCTCAGCTTACGGCGACATATTGTTATGATTAATAGCATCTCTTTGCAGCATATACACAGCCTGAGTCCTCTGCTCAAATTTAGGCCTGTCAGTTATGAGCACAAATACCATTGTCTTCCCTATCTTTCCCCAAGATAAGAAAAGGGCCATGCCAGGTCATTTTAATTCCCAAAGTCCCTGTTGAGATCCCAAGGGAGAAACTGAGTTCACATGAACTTACCTGTTCAGAAGTCCCTTCCGGGTACCCAAAAAGTTGATGATTTTTGTTTTCCTGGAACACAGCTCTGGTTATATCGTTGAAATCAGATCTTCCCAGCTTAGTACGATACTTATTTTCTCATTGAGAGACTGCTATGGTGACCGGTTTGGCTCTTATCAGAAGGCTCTACAGGGAAAACAGATCAAGTCCTTTCTTTACATGTCACAAATGGCAAGACACACATCTAAACCTTGACACCACTTCAAAGTAGCACTGGGATGCTCTTGGTCCCATCTTAGAGGCATGGGAGCACTGTTCATATTTGTCAAGAGTGGGCCCTGGAGACCAAAGAATGGAACATGGAACACCTAAGTAAAGGACACCAGTGCTAATGTGAAGGTGTTCACATCTGTGAGCAGGGACCTCTGCATCCAACTGCTTCCCTAAATGGGGAGTGGGACCACACTGCCTGGCTGTCTCTAATGCTGTTCTTACTCCAGTACCCAGACTTCTGACCTGATTTTGAACCCAGCTCTTGTTTAGAATGCCTGCTTGAGCTACTCCACACTTTTGCAGCTGTCCTCTTCTATGTCTGTTTAGTCTTTGCTTAGGACTTTCTCTGTCAATCTAATTCTTTCTGCCCACTGCATTTCAGGGATTTCCTATTATTTCTCAAGCATAGGCCAGATCCTTCTTTCTCACTTTTCAGTATAATTTTGAACCAGTGATGAATCTCTATTCTGGCATGACCTAGCAAAAGGCTAGAGCCTCTTCTTAGGCCACCATGTAGAAGGGAGACAGGAAATATCTGAAAACTTTTGCTTGAGTGGAGATGTTGCACTTTCATATCGCTGGTAGTACTGATGAGTGTCAAAGGGAGAACCCAGTCAACACACTGGATGGTAAGAACTCTAGAGAGTACTGAAATACTTGACTACATATATACCTAAGGGCAAGGAAAAGGGACTGAGTGAAAACAGATTGAGAAGGCGTGACCAAAGAAGCAGGAGAAAACCAAAGAGCTTGGCCTTGCTGTGGAAGTGAAAAAGGTCACGTGGACTTTCCAGGTCCACAGATCATTTGGTTCAATTTCTTGAAGCTGCTGAGATAAGCCTATATGTCACCTAGGCCTCCCATCTATAAAGTAAAATATCCTGCCTTTTTTAGGTGATTTTTAGGGTTGCATTATTTCAATAAATATTTGTTGAAGGCTCATGTTGCTACATCAGCCTGCTGTAGGTAGGAAAGCTTCAGGGAATTCATCAATTGTGGGACCAACCTGCATTGTCCAAGATACATTATGAAGGGGAAAAACGTGGGTGTTACTCTGGTACAGTAAGGTTCTAGACAATGTGGGGATAAAAGACACAACCAACATCTGGACCTACAGAAAACTGAGCCGAGAGCTTTGTTCTAGCCATTCGTTTCTGATATATTGTTTGCAACAAACAAATTGATGACATAGCAACAGCTACACTGCTCTGTATGTGTACCTCATGTTATCATCACTCACAAGACAGTAAACATGGTCTGAGCACCTACTGGGTACCAGGCTCTAGGACCTGTGCTTTGGCAGACTTTTTGCACGCAGGAATGTTTGATGCAGGAAAACGGTTCTTGAAGAGCACACAGTGTGGTGGGCAGGGAGCCAGACTGAAGACGATGGAGAAACAAGCGTGATGAGAGCTGTGGCCAGCAAGAGCCAACGGATGCTGGGAGCACAGATGAGACAACCCCAGAAGCCAGGTGGTGAGGAACAGCTTCTCCTAGGGGTGGGATAATAGATAATTTTATTGTTCCCGTTTTCACATGAGGTAACAGAAGATCAGAGAGGATTAGCAAGCAACGGAAGAGGTGGAACCCTTTTTCAACCTACATCTGTTAAGATGCAAAGTCCTTTACACTGTGAATTTTGTCAGTTTCCCCATGATGATATAGTCATCTGTTTTTCTTCACATTCACCGCCTGTACTTCTTTCTTATCCCACTTTACCTGTTACATTTTTAAAACCTGATAAGTATAATAAAGACAACCTTTGGTTCTGATGCTGAGCAGGATTCTGCAGGGCCTCTCCAGGGCCAGACCGCAGCCTCCACCCTCCATCCCCATCCCCACCCCCACGCCGTTTGTCCACTGCTTCTGGTTTGTAGAAAAGCTTTACCCTCCTAGGCCTTCCCCAGGTCCCAGAGAGCCAGTTCAATCAGAGAAGTGAAAAAAAAATGCAGAAGCAAAGGAAACCAGTCAAGAAAGACTAAATAATAATGGCTTAGCCATGAAATAAAGTTGAAGACCATTAGTTCCTCTTTTAGAATTATAGATCATACCTTGAGCTATATCCTTGAGTTGTTTTGCAGAAACTAAAACCCTCACCAGATGGAGGAAGCTGACTGCATGCTGACCACCAGCATGTAGACCAGACCAGTTGGAGCTACAGAACTGATAACTGAGATTCCTGAAATACCACCCTGTTACCTCACCACCAACCAACCAGAAGAATGCCTATGAGCTGATCTCATGCACCTTGCAGTCTTCACTGCTGCTGTTACCTTTAAAAACCCTTCCCTGAAAGCCAGCAGGGAGTTAGGGTCTTTGGAGCATTAGTTGCTCATTCTCCTTGCTTGACACCCTGCAAATAAACACTATATTTTCCTTCACCACAACCTGGTGTCAGAGCAGACCAGAGTTCAGCCCCGTAACAGTTCTACAAGGCCTTTATTCTTTTCTAGAGTGAGTTGTTACATCTTGGCACAATCTAAAACTGAATACTAAACTTAAATTTGTGTTCTATCCACAGAAAGGGTTAATGATAAATGGATCACTGTTGGCAAAGGCTTAGCCGTCCTGTTACGCTGAATATCAAAAACAGCTTTAAAACTCTATCCGCGTGTGCAGTTATCACCTGGGAAACCACTGCTCCTCTCTGAAGCTATTCACAACATTGCACAATAGTGGATTTTATCAAATTCTGGGAGTCGGCATGCAGGAGATTATATGGCTTTGATTTTTCCACATTCAAGTGCACCAGTCACTGGGCATCGTTCAATGTGCTGCTCATTACCATATAGCAATTCTTTCTTTAAATTTTTTTTTTTTTTATTTATCTAGTTTATTATTTTTGGCTGCATTGGTTCTTAGTCGTGGCATGCGGGCTCTCTTGTTGAGGTGCACAGGCTCAGTAATTGTGGCATGTAGGCTTAGTTTCCCCAGGGCATGTGGGATCTTAGTTCCCTGACCAGGGATCAAACCCGAGTCCCCTGCATTGGAAGATGAATTTTTAGCCAGCGGACCACCAGAGAAGTCCTGAGCAATCCTTTCTTATTTTTTCTTTCTCTGTCACTGATTAACTGTGGGCGACTGATCCAAGCAAAGCCATGAACACTTATTTCAACATAGTAGCCCTATGATCACATATCTAATAATGGTGTAACTCTAATGCCCACGATCTGCTCCACTCCAGCAAACTGGTTATCCAAGGAGTCATTTGCTCTAGATATTCTTGACAAACTCATTTAAATAAGTATAAATGAATGCAAGAAACATTATAAAAATAATATCTAATGATCTTTGCATATTCCAGAGAGGTTTATCAATTACTTCGATATGGGAGGTGTAGGTTTCTATGAGCTGATCTCAATCTTTCCATCACTGCCCAACCACTGTACCACAAACTTCATGGTTTCAAATGACACCAAGTCCAGGTGGGGTTGGCTGGGCCTTTGCTTGAGTCTTTTGGTCTTGCAAGACCAAAATCAAGATGTCTGCTGGGCTGTGCTCCTTACTGGAGGCTCTGAGGTAGGTTCATTCAGACTGTGGGCAGATATCAGTTCCTTACAGCTACAGGAGTGAGGTCCCTGTTTCCCTGCTGGCTCCAGCTGAGGGCTGAACTTTGCACCTAGAGCCTGCCCACATTTCTTCTCATGCTTTCCAATTGGATTTCTCTAGCAGTAACCAGTCTAGTTCTTCTCTCACACTTTGAATCTATCTGCCTTCCCTTTCTGCCACATCTCTCTGACCAACTCTTCTGGCTTTTCTCTCTGGCTCTTAAGGGATCGTGTGATTGTATCAGGCCCACTCAGATAACCCAGAATAACCTCCTTATTTTAAGGTCAACTGAATTGTAGCTGCGAAGTCCCTTCACGACACTACCTAGATATGTGCTCAACTGAATAACCAGGGGGCAGAAGTCTTGGGGAGGCAACTTTAGAATTCACCTACCACACATATATCTTCTACTCACTTAAATTATTTTTTATCTTTTGTGAAGGAAAGTGGTGAATTGTGTGAGTACCTCAGCTGGTAAAGAATCCGACTGCAATGCAGGAGACCCCGGTTTGATTCCTTGGTCAGGAAGATCCCCTGGAGAAGGGCATGACAACCCACTCCAGTATTCTTGCCTGGAGAATCCCCATGGACAGGTGAGCCAGGCAGGCTGCAGTCCATGGAGTTGCAAAGAGTTGGACACAACTGAGTGACTAAGCATGCCAAAGAATGGGTCTCTGACACTGATTCAAAACCCAATTAGCTCCTGAGTGCCATAAGAAGTCGGAAGATCCTGTTTCTCCAATCAGTAAGAGACAGACTATTCTACACACTGTGTTTTAAATGAAAAGTCTTAGATTGGAGACAGGACATCTGAGGAATACAGTTGTTCACTTAGAAAGCCCATGGTTAACAATAAAGATTACATTCACACATGGTGTTACAGAAACAGTGACTCTCACCTGACCTATTTTTAGGAGATCCTCTTTTTCTCTCTCTCTCTCTGGATCACCTTCACGGCGTCTCAGTGCCAAGCAGCACCTCCGATCTTCTGGTCATGAAATGAAGTGCTGCCCTTGGAGAATATAGGAGTTAGATCACCCAGAGCAGAAGTCCTCCTGAGAATTTAGAGACAGCATCCACCAGGAGCCATTCCTCAGGTAGTAGTGATTGGATGTGGCAAGTGAGTCTGGGGCAAAAAGCAGGGCTCTCTCAAAGAGTCGAACTTTCCTTATAGAGGTGAAACAAATTAGATAAACAGGGTCCTAAAGTCCCTCCCTTCAGTCTGGGGTGACTGGAGGGGGAAAGGTTAAGGGCTTAATGGTGATCAGCTTCTCTGTGTGACAAGCCGGTTAGGTCTTTCTTTCTTCCTTCCTTTCTCCCCCCACCCCCTTTTCATGTGAAGTAAATCACTAATCCCTGTTTGAGATCCCTTGAAATCAACACCCCCCACCCCCCACCCCCACCCCTCACTGGACAGCAGTAGCACTGGTGGGGCCCTCCCCCAGGTTCTGATTGTTTGCTGGGACAAGTAACCCCTGGTGACAAAAGAAAAGTTTCCAAGGCACCGGAGGTGATGTTAGCAGTGAAGTAATAGAGAAACAGGTCATAAACTCCATCTCTCTGGTGGCAGGGGTGGTGCTGGAGGGGAGAGTAGGGTGAGTCCAGGCAGGTGATGGGTAGAGAGACTGAAGGGAGGGTATTATTTCTTTTAGTGTACACATCAAAGAATAAATTTTGTATTTATTTATATCTCTTTCTGATAGGAACACATATGCATGTTAAAATCCTCAACATATCTTATATGCATACTTAAGCAGATAAAAACAGATTCATGCCCCTTTTGTCGATGGGATAACTAATGCTTGAACAGCCATTTAAAGTTTACAAAATGGAGCATTATGTTATACTCACTGGTCACAACAGACCTAAGTGACTACTGAAAACGATTATGTTATCCTCAGATTATGAAACCGAGACACAGAGGGCTTGAGTACACTACACAAAGTAACAGCGGTACTAAGTGTTGGAGCCTAGATTCAGGATCATTCCGTATCTTAACCACTATGCTGTGCTGCCATTCACTGATGACTCCCATATCCAAATCTTCAGCTCAGTCTCTCCTTGGTGACAGTCCTGAGTATCTATCCAGTGGCCTCATAGGCATCTTTATCTGACACCTGACACTCACCTGAATTTATCGTGTCCCACCACTGGCAAGTGTGCGCCTTCTCTGATGTGTGAAAGAGTGCCTTTCTGAAAGATACCACCATCTATGCAGCTGCTCAAGCCATCTCAGTCTTCTCCACTGTTCTCACACCCTAACACATCCAATCAATCACATGTCCTGCCAAGGCAACTTTACCCTACTCTACCCCTTCTCTTCACCTGCCTAACTTGTACTGACCTTAGGTGAGTTTTCCTGGCTAAACTCTCTCAGAGCCCTCTCGGTGGCCCTGTGATAAACCTCTTCTCAGGTTGTGTCATTGCTTGTTTCCTTTTCTTTTTAAAAATTAATTATTATTTTAAAAAATTGAAGTGACATTGGCTTATAATACTCTATAGTTTAATATGTATAACAGTATATTTCTACTTTTGTGTATATACACTAGAGTGTGCTCACCCGAAATGTAGTTTCCACCCATCGCCATACAGTTGACCCCCTTTAACCCTTTCTGCCCTCCTCCCACCCCACCCCTTCTCCTCTGGTAACCACTACTTTGCTCTTGGCATCTATATGTTTGTTTTTTCTTAGTTTGGTTTGGTTATTTATTTTTTTTTGGGGGGGCCTGGGATTTGTTTTTGTTACACATATGAGTGTAATCATACAGTATTTGTCTTTCTCTGTCTGACTTATTTCATTATGCATAGTACCCTCAAGGTCCATCCACATCGTTGCAAATGATAGATCTACCTATCTGGTATGTATATTCTTTACCCATTCACCTATCAGTGGGCACTTGGGTGGTTTCTGTATTGTGGCTATTGTAAATAATGCTGCAATGTACCTAAGGTTGCATGTATCAGCTCCAATTCATGTTTTTGTATTTTGTATAAATACGCAGAGGTAGAATAGCTGGATCATATGGTAGTTCTAGTCTTAAATTTTTGAGAAATCTCCATACTGTTTTCCATAGTGGCTGCACCAATTTACACTCCCACCAACACTGTAGGAAGGTTTCCTTTTCTCCACATCCCCACCAACACTTTTTATTTCTTGCCTTTTTAATAATGAGTTCTTGTTTCCTTCACATAGTCTCCAACAGTCCATGAGCTCCATGAGGGCAGGATCTCTGAATCCCAAGAGACCAGTATAGGATCTGGCACCCTGTTTGGAATAAATCAAATCACAGGTGAAGATCAAGATGTTGGGATGGGGATAGTGGGCAGATCCCCATCCTAATCCTCCAATGAAGGCTATATCTGCATGAAGAGGCAATGGGGAAGGATATGAAACTTCCACTGAATGGAATGTGATGGAAGCTCTTTATACATTTCCCAACTGGACTGGTGTATTATTCAGTCTCAGATTAAGCTCAGTGGAAACACACTCTGAAAGAGCAGGTTTTTTCTAGGAAAGGATTCTTACCTCTTAATAGGAAATACATGGGAAGAATCTGCTCTGTATTTTTCACTGTAAATTGTTATTTTTGAGACTGTATCCTGGAATTGCAGCAATATGGAAATAGCTTGGTCCCTTTACAATGTCATAGGGATGATGACTTAAATAGTCTTTTAAAAATTATATCCTCAGGATTTATTTTCTTTATAGCGGGATGTTTGTACCTTTTGACCACCTTCACCCATTTCACCACTACCCCAGAGGAACACCCACCTCCCTGCCTCCTGGTGACTAACAACCTGTTCTCTGTGTCTAATGAGCTCACTTTTGTTTTGTTTTACATCTTACATATCAGTAAGACCATAGGGCATTGGTCTTTCTCTGTCTGACTTATTTCACTTTAGCATAATGCCTTCAAGGAGGTCTATCCATGTCATTGAAAACGGGAGGGTTTCCATTTTTTATGACTGAATAATGTTCCATTGCTCATGTACATGAACTCACATGTGTGTGTGTGTGTATAAATATAACTCTTTCTTTATCCATTCACCCATCAATGGACACTCAGATTGATTCCATGTCTTGGCAATTGTAAATAAGACTACAATGAACATGAGAGGGCAGATAACTTTTTGAATTAGTGTCTTCATTTCCTTCAGCTAAATACCCAGAGTAGAATTGCTTGATCATATGGTAGTTCTATTATTATTTTTTTTTTTTCAGGAATCTCTATCTGTCTTAACAGTGGCTGCAGCAATTTACATTCCCACCAACAGTGCATGAGGGTTTCCTATTCTCCACATCCTCATCAACACTTTTTTTTTTCTTATCTTTGTTTGAGGTGGTCTCTCATCATGGCTTTGATTTGCATTTCCCTGATGATTATGAGAGGGTAACAGGCAGAAAGGCCAGGGGTCTCCAAACGGAAGAAATAGGCTGCAAGTGTCAGACATTTTTTCTCTCTCTCTTAAGTAGAAGGAGGAAACAAACTACAAGTGTTAGATTTTTTTTCCCTCTCTCTATACAAATGTAAAAAGAGGTTTCCTGTAAAAATTCTGTGTTGACATGATGACATCTGGCTCCACCTGAACTTAACTTTTCCTTAAGCCTTGAGCTAACCAATGCGTTTTCCTTATGGAAATGTTTGTCTTAAGCTATGTTAATGAACTATATATTTACCCTAGACCCTTGTCTTCAGGTCAAACCAGTATGTTTTACTCATGCAAATGTTCTCTTAAGCTATGTTAAGTAAGTAAGTAAGTGAAGTGCTCAGTCTTTGCGACCCCATGGACTGTAGCCTACTGGGCTCTTCCATCCATGCGATTTTCCAGGCAAGAATACTGGCGTGGGTTGCCATTTCCTTCTCCAGGAGACCTTCCCGACCCAGGGATTGAACCCGGGTCTCCCACATTGTAAGCAGATGCTTAACCATCTGAGCCACCTAATGAGACTGCATTTGCTTGGAAACTTGCCTTTTTCAAGATCCATGTCAATCATTTTATGGCCGGGGACAACTCATCTTGTGCCAATGTTATCTCAAAATGCATGCTGTGGGTGAGGGGCCTGGTGCCAGTCTCTGAGTTTTGAGACATTTCCTTTCTCCAATTAGCAGCCTGCTGGTAGCTATATAACATCTGGCTAAAGACTAGCAGGGGGCCACTCTTTCTGCCCCCCTTCTGATGTCTTATGTCAGAAGCTTGCTCTATCTCTTTTATACTTTAATAAAAATTCATTATACAAAAGCTCTGAGTGATCAAGCCTTGTCACTGGCCACGGATTGAATTCTTCTCCTCCAGAGGCCAAGAATCCCAGCGTCTTTCATGGCTCAGCAACAACCTTTCATCTTGGGGGATTGCCCTGGATTCTTCAGGACAAGATAAGACGCTTGGAGCTCTAGCTCTTTGTTCCCCTAGCAAACACGTTTTCTGCTGTACTTTACTAACTCTACGTTGTGCTTGTGTGTGTGATTGATTGAAAGAGACACACATGTGTGAAGCAAGAGCTATGTCTTAATTTGCCATTCCAAAGTGACCTCATATGGCTTATGGCAGAAAACCCTGTCGGGGGTTATACCAACCTGCCAATGCCAAGAGACTCACAACCTCCCTGCGAGGGTAGTGGCCAGAAATGGGCAAAGCGTGTGGACCAAACTCTCCTTTCTCAGTCAAACTTTCTGGTCTCTTTGACCATTTCGTAACTCCTGGGAATTAGAACTACTAACCTAATCTGTCGGATCATAGACTTTCAAGGGACTTGTTATCTATACTGTTACTGTGTACTGTTACTTAGGTCCCAAACTTAGATTGGTAGTCAGGAAGCACCTAGCTTCGCTAGGAGTCAAAAGTTCAGAAGCTAGACGGAGCTCTAGCTCCAAGAGCATCTCTCAGGTTAAAGGTTACTCAGATAGGAAGTATGGCAGGCTTCTTCCTTTGTTAATGCTAGCCCTTAGTGGACCAGAGGAGGCTCTCCAGTGGCCTTTGTCCCAACTCTTTAGATATTCTTTCTGTAGAATCTGTGGGAATGAACTGAAAGGACTGGCCCTAATAACTCGAGGACAAAATCACTTTTTCCTCGCTGGCCAGCCCTTCACCATCTCTCTTGCTATCACTTATACTGGTGTGGTGATGCTCGGAAGGAGCATCTTGGTTTTATGTTCATACCAGTCTTATTGTGGTCGGGAATATACTCGGGCTTGTGCACAGGCACTCAGGAGATGAATGTTTCCCCCAGCAGTCTTAGCTTGGGAGGCATTCCAGAAGGTTACTCTGACTGCACCCTGGGTGGCATCAGAGGCAAGCAAGGTTTTAATGGTGAGGAACTGGACATTAGTCTGGGATGCCATCAGGTCTACCTCTGGTGCATCTCCACCCAGCCTCAGTGGTAGAGCCGGGAAGGATGAGCATGGTGCCTGTGTTGGTAAGCAACAGACTAAGTCCGACCAGGGAAGGAAAGCTTCTGTGTAAAGTCTGTCTACACCCCCATCTAGAGCAGGGAGGGATGCCTCTGGTAGAAAGATGGTGCCAGTCACTTCTTTTTCTCTCTTACAGATGGGAGCTAACAATTCCAGCCTCACTCCTTTGAACTGTATTCTGAAAAACTGGGATAGATTTGATCCCCAGCACTTAAAGGAGACACACCTGATCTTCCTATGTGATACTGCATGGCCACGGTATCCATTGGAGGACGGCAAACGGTGGCCAGTTGGAGGGTCTCTTAATTATAATACTGTTTTACAATTAGACCAGTACTGTAGAAGACAAGGGAAATGGGTAGAAGTAGCATATGCGTTGCCCTTTTTCCCTCTGCGAGACCTGCCAGACTTCTGCCCTAAGGGTAAAGATTTGGGTATGAAACCTTCAGCTCCCTCCTGTCCTCCTGCTTTGCCCCCATACCCGGGGCTCCAAACTGAGCAAACTGAAAGTCAGGGACCCCACCCCCAGGAAGAGTTGCCTTGGTCTCGGTAA
>CAKJTW010000357.1:37500-96656 GCA_917880005.1 Nanger dama | reverse complement strand
TAGGGTTAGAACAGGTTAGATTTACAGTTAGGGTTAGGGTTAGGGTTGGGAGGGTTAGAAGTTGGGGTTTGGGTTAGATTTAGGATTAGGGTTAGGGTTGGGTTAGGAGTTGAGTTAGGAGTTTGAGATTAAGGAGTTAGAGATAGGGTTTAGTTCAGGTTGGTTTGAAGCTTTAGGGTTGGGTTTATGTTATTGGTTAGGGTTAGGGTTGGGGTTAGGGTTAGGCTTAGTGTTAGGGTTAGTGTTAAGTTTAGGGTTAGGGTAGGGTTGGGTTCGGGTTGGCATTGGGGTTAGCGTTGCCTTAGGTTAGGGTTTGGGGATTGGGTTAGGGTTTAGTGTTTAGGGTTAGGGTTGGGGGTTAGTGTTCAGGTTAGGTATAGGCTTTGAGTTAGGTTTAGTGTTATTGGTTTGGGTCAGAGTTAGGGGCAGGGTTAGGCTTAGTGTGAGGTTAGTATAGGTTAGGGTTAAGGTGGGGTTGGGGTTCGGGTTGGCATTGGGGTTAGCGTTAGCTTTAGGTTTAGGGTTGGGTTAGTTAGGGTTTATGGTTTAGAATAGGGTGAGGATGGTTAGGGTTTAGGGTTGGTTGGTTAAGGTTAAGGGTAGCTTTAGGGCTAGGGCTAGGACTACGGTTATGTTTAAGCTTGGGGTAGGGCTAGGGTTGGGGTTGTGGCTAGTGTTACGATCAGGTTAGGGTAGAAAGGAGGTTTAAGTTTAGGGTTACCGGTTCAGTCTGGTTAGTTGGGTTTAAGATTCAAGGGTTAGGTTAGTTTAAGGGTTAGGAGTTGGGTTTAGGGTTGGGTTAAGTTCATTGTTTGCGTTGGGTTAGGGTTGAGGAAGGGGGTATGTTAGGGGTTGTGGTTAGGGTTAGGGTTAGATTTCAGTGCTAAGATTAGGGTTTAGGGATAGTGGTATGGTTATGGTTATGGTTGGGTTAGGGTTACGGTTAGGGGTAAGGGTAGGGCTAGGTTTGAGGGCTGGCCAGAGCTAGGACAAGGTTTCAGGGTTAGGGATGGCGGTAGGGTTAGGGGTGAGGTTGGTGTTAGGGTTGGGGTTAGGTTTGAGTAAGGGTTAGGGTTAACGTTTAGGGTTAGGGTTAGGGGTAGGGGATTGTTGGTGTTTCTAGGGTTAGGGTTAGGGTTAGGATTAGTGTTGGGTTAGGGTTAGGTTTTCAGGATTTCAGGATAGGGTTAGGGGTTGAATGTTTAGGGTTAGGGGTTACGGTTAGGGTTTGGAGGTTTGGGTTGGGGTTAGTGTTAGAGTTAGGGTTGTGGGGTTAGGGTTAGGGTTAGGGTTAGGGGTTAGTATTAGTGGTAGAATTGGGTTAGTGTTGGGTTGGAGTAAGGGTTAGCATTAGGGTTGGGATTATGTTTAGAGTTAGGATTAGGGTTGGAGTTAGGTTAAAGTTAGGGTATTTTTGTGTTAGGGTTAATGATGGGATTGGGGGTTAGGGTTAGGGTTATGGGTTAGGGTTACGTTTGGGTTATGGTTATGGTTAGGGTAATTGTTTACAGTTAGGGTTAGGGTTAAGGTTAGGGATTAGGGTTTGGGGGTAGGATTAGAGTTGGGTCAGTTTTAGGATTAAGGGTAGGGTTAGGGTTAGGGATATGTTTAGGGTTAGTGTTAGAAGAGTTAGGGTTAGGATTAGGGTTATGGTTAGGGTTGTGTTAGGGTTAGGGATAAGGATAGGTTTGGGTGTAGGGGTAGGTTTAGGGTTAGGGTTAGACAAGTTAGGGTCAGGGTTAGGGTTATGGTTGGGGTTATGGTTAGGGTTTAGGGGTTAGGATTTAGGGATAGGGTTACTTTTTTGTGTTGGTGTTAGGGTTAGTGTTAGGAGTTGGGGTTGGGGTTAGGATTAGGTTTGGGGTTCGTGTTATGGTTTGGGTTAGTGCTCGGGTTAGCGTTAGGGTGAGGGTTAGGGTTTGGTTAAGGTTGGGGTTAGGGGTGGGGGTAAGGGTAGGTGTACGTGTTGCGGTTGTGGTTAGGTTTAGGGTTAGGGTATGTTTTGAGGTTTAGGGCTAGGGTTAGAATGGGGTTTGGGTTAGGTTAGAGTTAGGGTATGGTTAGGGTTGGGGTTGGGGGTTGGGGTTGCAGTTGGGGGTTAGGGTTAGGGGGTTAGGTTTGGGTTATGGTTAGGGTTAGGGTTAGTGTTTAGGGGTTAGGGTCAGCGTTAGGGATTAGGGTTTAGTGATAGGGTTGGGTTAGTGTTGGGATTACCGGATAGTGTTAGGGTGGGGGTAGGTTTAGGGTCAGGGTTAGACGAGTTAGGGTTAGGGTTAAGGTTGGGTTAGGGTTAGGGTTAGGGTTAAGAGGGGGGTTAGAAGTGTTAGGGTTAGGGATAGGGTTAGGGTTGGTGTTTAGGGTTAGGGTTACAGTTAGGGATTAAGGTTTAGGGATTGGGTTGGGGTTAGGGATTAGGGGTAGGGTGGGGTATGTGTTGGGTTAGGGTTAGGTTTAGGGTTAGGGTTAGGGTTAGGTTTCACGGTTTGGGATAGGGTTAGGGTTAGTGTTTAAGGTTAGGGTTATGGTTGGGGTTTAGGCTTAAGGTTAGGGTTAGTGTTAGTGTTGGGGTTAGGGTCAGGGTTTGGGGTGGGGTTGGGGTTTGGGGTTGGGGTTTAGGGTTAGTGTTAGTGTTATAGTTAGGGTTGGTGTTGTGGTTGGGGTAGGGTTGGCATTAGGGTTAGGATTAGGTTTAGAGGTTAGCGTTAGGTCTGGTTAGGTTACAGTTAGGGTACAGTTAGGGTTAGGGATGGGGTTGGGGTTAGGGTTAGGGTTATGGATTAGGGTTACGTTTGGGTTATTATTAGGGTTAGGGTTAGTGTTTACAGTTGGGGTTAGGGTTAAGGTTGGGATTAGGGTTTAGAGATACGGTTAGGGTTAGGGTTAGTGTTAGTATTAAGGGTAGGGTTAGGGTTATGGATTGGTTTAGGGTTAGTGTTAGACGAGTTGGGGTTAGGGTTGGGGTTATGGTTAGGAGTTGTGTTAGGGGTTAGGGATAGGGATAGGGCTAGGGGTAGGGGTAGGTTTAGGGTTAGGGTTAGTCAAGTTAGGGTTAGGACTAGGGTTATGGTTAGGGTTATGGTTAGGGTTTAGGGTTAGGTTTAGGGATAGTGTTGGTGTTAGTGTTAGGGTTAGTGTTGGGGGTTGGGGTTAGGGTTTAGGTTTAGGTATAAGGTTAGTGTTATTTTTGGGTTAGTGTTAGGTTTAGCGTTAGGGTGAGGTTAGGGTTAGGGTGAGTGCTTGGGGTTAGGGTCATTGTTAGGGATTAGGGTTTAGTGATAAGTTTAGGGTTAGGGTTAGTGTTAGGATTAGGGGTGGTGTTAGGGTAAGGGGTAGGTTTAGGGTTAGGGTTAGACAGGTTGGGGTTAGGGTTACGGTTGGGTGGGGTTAGGGTTAGGGTTGGTGTTTGAGGCTTAGGGTTAGGGTTAGGGATTAGGGTTTAGAGATTGAGTTGGGGTTAGGGTTAGGGATTAGGGTTAGGGGTAGGGTATGTGTTGGGTTAGGGGTTAGGTTTAGGGTTGGGGTTACGGTTGGGTTTCAGGGGTTTAAGATAGGGTTAGGGTTAGTGTTTAGAGTTAGGGTTATGGTTAGTGTTTTGGCTTGGGGTTGGGGTTAGGGTTGGTGTTAGTGTTGGGGTTAGGGTTAGAATTTTGGGTTGGGGTTAGGGTTTAGGGTTAGGTTTAGGGTTAGGGTTAGGGTTAGGGTTAGTGTTGGGGTTAGGGTTAGATTTTAGGGTTAAGTTTATGGTTAGGATTTAGAATTAGGGTTAGTATTAGTGTTAGTGTTAGGGTAAGGGTTAAAGTTTAGGGTTAGGGTTAGGGTTTAGGGTTGGGGTTAGGGTTAGTTTTAGTGTTAGAGTTAGGGTTAGTGTTATGGTTGGGGTGAGGGTTAACATTAGGGTTAGGGTTAGGCTTAGAGTTAGGGTTAGGGTTAGGGGTTGGGGTTACAATTAGGGTGCGGTTGGGGTTTGGGACGGGGTTGGGGTTATGTTTAGGGTTATGGGTTAGGGTTAGGTTTGGGTTATGGTTAGGTTTAGGGTTAGTGTTTACAGTTGGTGTTAGGGTTAAGATTAGGGATTAGGGTTTAGGGATAGGGTTGGGGTTAGGGTTAATGTTAGGATTAAGGATAGGGTTAGGGTTAGGGATAGGTTTTAGGGTTGGTGTTAGACGAGTTAGGGTTGGGGTTGGGTTGTGGTTTGGGTTGTGTTAGGGTTATTGATAGGGATAGGGTGAGGGGTAAGGGGTAGGTTTAGGGTTAGGGTTAGCGAATTAGGGTTAGGTTAGGGTTATGTTTAGGGTTACGGTTAGGGTTTAGGGTTAGGGTTAGGGATGGGTTAATGTTGAGTGTTAGGGTTAGTGTTAGGGGTTGGGTTTAGGGTCAGGGTTAGGATTCGGTTTAGGGTTAGTGTTAGGGTTTGAGTTAGTGTTAGGATTAGTGTTAGGGTTACAGTTAGTGTTTGGTTATGGTTGGGGGTTAGAGGTAGGGTGGGGTAGGTATATGTGTTGCGGTTGGGGTTAGGTTTTGGGTTAGGGTGGGTTTAGGTTTAGGGCTAGGGTTAGAATAGGGTTAGGGTTAGGTTGAGTGTTAGGTATGGTTGGGGTTAGGGTTGGGGTTGTGTTTACGTTTAGGGTTAGTGTTGGGATTAGGGTTAGGTTTGGTTTATGGTTGGGGTTAGGGTTAGTGTTTGGGTTTAGGGTCAGCGTTCTCGTTAGGGTCTAGTGATAGGGTTAGGGGTGCGTTAGTGTTAGGATTAGGGGTAGGGTTAGGTTAAAGGGTGGGTTTAGGGTTAGGGTTAGACGAGTTAGGGTTAGGTTTAGTGTTGTGTTAGGGTTAGGGTTAGAAGAGTTAGGGTTATGGTTAGGGTTAGGGTTAATGTTTAGGGTTAGGTTTAGGGTTAGTGTTAGGGTTAGCATTAGGGTTAGGGTTAGGATTTGGTTAGGGTTAGGGGGTAAGGGTAAGGGTAGGAGTATGTGTTGGGGTCAGGGTTATGGTTTGGTTATGGTTAGGGTTAGTTTTAGGGTTAGGGTTTGGGGTTTAGGGTTAGGGTGAAGGGTAGCGGTAGGTTGAAGCAGGACAAGGTTAGGCCTGAGGCTAGTGCTAGGGCTATGGCTAGAGTCAGGCTAGGGTTAGGGTTGGGGTTGGGGTTTCGGTTTGGGGTTGGGGTTAAGTTTTTAGAGTTAGGGTTAGGGTTGGGGAGTGTTGGGGTTAGGGTGAGTGTTGGGGTTAGGGTTTAGAGTTAGGGTTAGGGGTAGGGTTAGTGTTAGTGTTAGGGTTAATGATAGGTTTGGGGTTAGGGTTATGGTTAGGGTTACAGTTAGGGTTAAGTTTAGGGTTATGGTTAGGGTTAGGGTTAGTGTTAGGGTTTAGGGTTTAGTGTTAGGGTTATGGCTTGTGTTAGGATTAGGGGTTAGGGTTATGGTTAAGTTAGGGGTTACAGTTAGGGTTCGGGGTAGGGGTAAGGGAATGGGTTGGGGTTAGGGATATGGTTGGGTTTAGGGTTTGTAAGGATTTGGGTTAGGGTCAGTGTTTAGCGTTGGGGTTAGTTTTAGGGTTTAGCGTTTAGTAATAGAGGTAGCGTAAGTGATAGGTTTAGGGTTAGGGTTAAGGTTAGAGTTGGGTTAGGGTTAGTGTTAGGTTTCAGGTTTAGGGTTAGGGTTAGGGTTTAGGGTTAGGGTTTGTGTCAGGTTTAGGGATAGGGGTTAGAGTTAGGGGTAGGGTTAGAGGTAGGGTATGTGTTTTTGTTGGTTTAGGGTTAGGGTTAAGGTTCATGGTTTAGGGATAGGGTTAGGGTTAGGGTTGGGATAGGGTGACAGTTGGGGCTAGGTCTGGGGCTAGGGTTAGTGTAACAGTTGGGGGGTCAGTGTTGGGGTTTTGGTTACTTTTAGGGTTAGGGTAGGGTTAGGGCTAGGGTTGGGGTTTTGCATAGGGTTAGGGTTAGGGTTAGGGGTTAGGGTTAGAGTTACGGGTATGTTTGGGTTTCGTTTAGGGTTAGGGTTAGTGTTTAGGGTTAGGGTTAGGGTTAGGGATTAGGGTTTAGGGATGGGGTTAGGGATAGAGTTAGGGGCTAGGGGTAGGGGTAGGGGTATATGTTGGAGTTACGGTTGGGGTTGGGATGAGGTTAGTCTTAGTGTTAGGATTAGGGTTTAGGGTTAGGGTTCGGGTTAGGGTTAGGTTAGGTTTGGGATTAGGGTTAGTGTTAGTGTTAGGTTTAGGGTTAGGGTTAGGGTTTAAGGTTATGGTTAGGGTTAGTGTTAGTGTTAGGTTTAGGTTAAAGTGTTATGGTAGGTTTAGGTTTAGATTTGGGATTGGGGTTAACGATAGGGTTGGGTTAGTGTTACTGTTAGGTTAGGTTTAGAAGGGTTTAGATTTAGGGTTAGGGTTAGAATAGTGTTAGGGTTGGGGATAGGTTGGTGTTGGGGTACCGTTAGGGTTGGGGTTGGGTTTGGGGTTAGGGTTAGGGTTAGGGGTTAGGATTAGGTTTGGGCTATGGTTTAAGGCTTAGGGTTAGGGTTAGGGTTAGGGTTTAGGGTTAGGGATAGGTTTAAGGGTTAGGGTTGGGGTTAGAGTTTAGGGTTAGGATTAATGTTACAGTTAGGGTTAGGGTTTAATTGGTAGGGTTAGGGTTAGGGATAGGGTTATGGTTAAGGGTTTGGTGTTAGCATTAGGGTTTGTGTTAGGGTTAGGATTTAGGGTTAAGGACAGTGATTTGTTGATAGAGTTCGGCTTAGGTTTGGGGTTAGGTTTTAGTGTTAGTGTCAGGGTTAGGGTTTGGGTGAAGGTTGGGGTTTGGTTGGGAATTAGGGTGAGGTTGGGCTTAGGGGTTTGGTGGTTAGTGTTAGTTTTACAGTTAGGTTTACAGTTGGTGTTTAGGATTAGGTTTAATGTTAGGATTTAGGGTTGGGTTTGCGGTTGGGGTTTAGGACTAGGGTTTGGGTGGTAGTGTAAGGTTTAGTCTTGGGGTTATGGTTAGTGTTTAGTGATTAGGGTTAGAGTTAGGGTTAGGTATAGGATTTGGGTTTAGGATTTGGGGTTAAGGTTACGGTTGGGTTTAGGATTTAGGGTTAGGTTTGGGGTTAGGTTTAGTTTTAGGGTTAGGGTTAGGTTTTGGTTTAGGGTTTAGAGTTAGTGTTTTGGGGTAGGGTTTGGGTAAGGGTTTAAAGTTAGGGTTAGAGGTAGAGTTTTCAGGTCAGGTTAGGATTAGGGTTTAGATTTGGGGTTAGGGTTAGGGTTTGGGTTAGCGTTACTGATAGGTTTAGTCTTAGAAGGGGTTTGGGTTTAGGGTTAGCATTAGAATATGGTTGGGGTTTGGTTTAGGGTATTAGGGTTAGTGCTAGGGTTGGGGTTAGGGGTTAGGGTTTAGGGATAGGTTTAGGGATAGGGTTAGTGTTAGTGTTAGGGTTAGTGTTAGGGTTGGGGGTTAGGGTTAGGGTTAGTGTTAGGGTTAGCAATAGGGTTAGGGTTAGGGATTGGTTAGGGTTAGGGTTAGGGTTAATTATAGGGATATGTGTTGGGGTTAGGGGTAGTGTTAGGGTTAGGGGTTGGGTTGGGGTTAGGGTTGGTTTAGGGTTAGGGTTTAGCATTTAAGGTTAGTGTTAGGGGTAGGCGTGGGGTTTAGGGTTTGGGGTTAGGGTTAGGTTTTAGAGTTAGGGTTATCGTTGGGGTTGGTGTTTGTGTTAGAGTTGTGGTTAGGTTTAAGGTTAGGGTTAGGGTTAGGGTTACGGTAGGTTTAGGATTAGAGTTGGCGTTGGGTTTAGGGATAGGGTTAGGGTTAGCATTACTGTTACGGTTAGTGTTAGAAGGTTTAGATTTGGGGTTATGGTTAGAATAGGGTGGGTTAGGTTAGGTTACAGTTAGGGTACAGTTAGGGTGGGGTTATGGGTTGGGGGATTAAGTTTGGATTATCGTTAAGGTTTGGGTTATTGTTTACGGTTAGGGTTAGTGTTAGGGATTAGCGTTTAGGGATATGGTTAGGGTTAGGGTTACTGTTAGGATTAGGAGTAGGGTTAGGGTTAGGGTTATGGTTAGGGTTAGGGTTATGGATTAGGGTTAGGTTAGGGGTTATGGTTAGGGTTAGGGTTACTGTTTACAGTTAGGGTTAGGGTTAGGGATTAGGGTTTAGGGTTTAGGGATACATTTAGGGTTGGGGTTAGTGTTAGGATTAGGAGTAGGGTTAGGGTTAGTGTTAGGGTTAGGGTTAGGGTTAGTGTTAGGGTTAGGGTTGGGGTTTGGTTACGGGTAGGGGTAGGTGTAAGGGTTTTGGTATACGTTGGGGTTACGGTTAGGATTTGGGTTGAGGGTTGGGTTGGGGTTAGTTTCAGGGTTAGGGTTTGGGGTTTAGGGTTAGGGTTAAGGGTAGGGATAAGGTTGGGCCTAGGGATAGGTTTCAGCATAGGGCTAGTGCTAGGGCTCCCGGCTAGGGGCTAGGCTAGGGTTAGGGTTAGGGTTAGGGTTTGGGGTTTAGGGTTAGGGTTAGGGTTGGTTTACAGAGTTATGGTTAGGGTTAGATTTGGTGTTACGGTTGTGGTTGCGGTTATGGTTAGGGTTTAGGGTTAGGGTTAGGGATGGGGTTAGTGATAGTGTTAGGGTTAGTGTTAGGGTTGGGGTTAGGGTTAGGGTTGGGTTGGGGGTAGGGGTAGGGGTAAGGGTAGGTGTATGAGTTGCGGTTAGGGTTAGGTTTTGGGTTAGAGTAGGTTTTAGGTTTAGGGCTAGGGTTAGAATAGGGATGGGGTTAGGTTATTGTAGGGTATGGTTAGCGATAGGTTTAGGGTTAGGTTTGGGTTATGATTAGGGTTAGGGTTAGTGTTTGGGGTTAGGGTCAGCGTTAGTGATTAGAGTTTAGTGATAGGGTTGGGGTTAGGGTTAGTGTTAGGATTAGGGGTAGGGTTAGGGTTAGGGGTAGGTTTAGGGTTAGGGTTAGAAGAGTTAGGGTTAGGGTTTGGGTTGGTTTAGGGTTAGGGTTATGGTTAGGGTTAGAAGGGTTGGGGTTAGGGTTAGGGTTGAGGAGTTAGGGTTATGGTTAGGGTTAGGGTTAGTGTTTAGGGTTAGGGTTAGGGTTAGGGATTAGGGTTTAGGGATTGGATTAGGGTTAGGTTAGGGATTAGGCGTGGGTGTAGGGCTGGGTTGGAGTTAGGGTTTGGTTAGGGTTAGTGTTAGGGTTAGTGTTTAGGGTTAGGGTTAGGGTTACTGATTAGGGTTAGGATTTGGGTTAGGGTTAGGGTTAGAAGAATTAGGGTTAGGGTTGTGGGTTAGGTTAGGGTTAGGGTTAGGGTTAGTGTTGAGTTTGGGGTTGGGGTTTGGTTAGGTTTAGGGGTAGGGGCAGGGGTAGGGGTATGGGTTGGGTTAGGTTAAGATTTGGGTTAGGGTTGGATTGGGGTTTGGATTAGTAATAGGGTTTAGGGTTAGAGTTAAGGGTAGGGGTAGGGTTTGGCCTAAGGATAGGGTTAGGACTAGGGCTAGTGCTGGGGCTATGGCTATGGCTAGGCTAGGGTTAGGGTTAGGGTTGGGGTTTAGGGTTAGTGTTAGGGTTCGGGTTAGTGTTAGTGTTAGGGTTAGGGTTAGGGTTTCGGGTTTGGTTGGGGTAGGGCTAGGATTACGATTAGGGTCAGGGTTGGGATTTGGGGTTAGGGTTAGGGTTAGGAGAAGGGTTTAGGCTTAGAATAGGTGTTAGGGTTAAAGTTAGGGTTAGGGTTGACGTTGGGCCTAGGGCTAGGGGTTAGGGTTAGGGTTAGGGTAGACTTAGGGTTAGGGTTAGTGTTTAGTGTTAGGGTTGGGTTGGGTTTAGGGTTTAGGAATAGGATTAGGGTCAGGGTCAGGTTTAGGTTTAGGGCTAGGTATAGTTTAAAGGCTAGGGCTAGTGCTATGGCTAGGAGCTGGGGCTCGGGCTAAGGTTAGGGTTAGGGTTGGGTTTTAGGTTGGGGTTAGGGTTATGGTTTAGGGTTAGCGTTAGGGTTAGGATTAGTGTCTTGTTAGGGTACGGTTGGCATTGGGGTTAATTTTAGTGTTGGGTGTGGCGTTACTATTAAGTTTAGGGTTAGAAGAGGGTTAGGTTTAGGGTTAGGGTTAGAATAGGGTTGGGGCTAGGGTTAGGGGTAGATTTGGGGGTTGTAGTTAGTGTTATGGTTAGGGTTAGTGCTAGGGTCAGGTTAGGGTTACGGTGGGTTTGAGTGTTTAGTTTTAGTGTTAGGGTTAGTGTTACAGTTTTGGGTTTAGGGATAGGCTTAGGGGTAGTGGTAGGGTTAGGGGTTGTGGTTAGGTTTAGGGTTAGGGTTAGGGTTAGGGTTAGGGTTGGGGGTAGGGATAGGGTTAGGGAGTACGGGTAGGTTTTGACGAGTTATGGTTAGGGATAGTGTTAGGTTTATTGTTATGTTTAGGGTTAGAGTTAATGTTAGGTTTGGGGTTAGGGTTACAGTTAGGGTTAGGGTTAGATTTAGTGGTTAGGGTTAGGTTTGGGTTTAGGTTTAGGTAGGGTTTAGGGTTAGTGTTGGGGTTAGGGTTAGTGTTAGGCTGAGTGGTTACGGTTACGGTTGAGTGTTCGGTGTAGGGGTAGTGGTAGGGTAATGGGTTGGAGTTAAGGTTACGGTTAGTTTTATTGTTGTGTAAGTTAGGGTTGGTGTTAGTGTTTAGGGTTAGGGTTAGTGTTGGGGTTTGGGGTTTTAGTGATAGGGTTAGGGTAAGGGATAGGGTTATGGTTAGGGTTACTGTTAGGGTTGGGTTAGTGTTACGGTCAGGGTTACGGTTTAAGGTTTAGGGTTAGGGTTAGGGTTTAGGGGTTAGGTTTAGGGTTAGGGTTTAGGGTAGGGTTAGGGGTAGCAGTATGTGTTCAGGCTTGGGTTAGGGTTAGGGTTAGGGTTGTGTTAGGGTTAGGTTTAGTGTTAGGTGTGCGTTACGGTTAGGGTTACGGTTAGTGTTTAGGGTTAGTGTTAGGGTTGGGGGTTAGGGGTAGGGGTAGGGTTGAGGGGTAGTGTTAGGGTTAGGGTTGGGTTGGGGTTAGGGTTACGGTTACAGTTGGGTTCAGGGTATAGGGATAGAATAAGGGTTATTGTTAGGCCTAGGGAGGGTTAGGGTTAGGGTTAGGGTTGTGTTAGGGTTAGGTTTAGTGTTGGGTGTGCATTACGGTTAGGGTTACGGTTAGTGTTTAGGGTTAGTGTTAGGGTTAGGGGTTAGGGGTAGGGGTAGGGGTTAGGGGGTAGTGTTAGGGTTAGGGTTGGGTTAGGGTTAGGGTTACGGTTACGGTTAGGGTTCAGGGTATAGGGATAGAATAAGGGTTATTGTTAGGCCTAGGGAGGGGTAAGGATTAGGGTTAGGGTTAGAGTTGGGTTAGGTTTTGGGTTAAGTTTTAAGGTTTAGGGTTAGGGTTAGGGGTAGGGGTAGGGATAGGTGTAGGGGTATCTGTTGGGGTTTGGGTTAGGGTTAGGATTGGGTTAAGGTTAGTGAAAGGGTTAGAATTTGGCCTAGCGTTAGCCCTAACCTAATGCTAACAACCCTAACCCTAACCGTAACACTAACCTCAATCCCTAACCCTACCCTTAACCTAACCTAACCCTTTCCCAAAACCCTGATCCCTAACCCTCAATCTGACCCTAAACACTAACACTAACCCTAACACTAACAATAACCTTAACCCTAACCCCTAACCTTAACTCAAGAGCCTAACACTGAACCTAACCTTAACCTAACCTAACTCTAACTGTAACCATAACCTTAACCTAGCCTAGCCCTAACCTAACCGTAATCCTACCCTAGCCTAGCCTAACACTAACTCGTCTAAACCTAAACATAACCCAACCATACCTCTACCCCACCCTTAACCTAAACCTAACCCAGACCCTACCCTACACCTAACCTAGCCTAAACCTAACCCAGCCCTACCCCTACCCTTAACGTTAACCAGAAAACTCACCCAACTCTAACCTAACCTAACCTAGCCCAAGCCCTAACCTTAGCCCTAGCCTAGATCTAACCTAGCACTAGCCTAACCCTAACCTAGCCATAGCATCTAAACTCTAAACCCTAACGTCAACCCTAACCCAAGCCCAAACCTAACCACAACCCTAATCCTACCCTTAAACTTAACACAACCTAACCGTAAGCCTAGCCTAGCCCTAGCATTAACCCTAACCATAACCATAACCGACCTAACCTAAACCTAACACTTTTGAAACATTATCTCTAAACCAGAGCCTAACCCTAACACTGAACACTAACCTAACCCTAAGCTTAACCGAAACCTGACCCTAACCTAATGCTAACCCTAACCTAAACCTAAACTGAACCTAAACCTAATCCCTAACCTTAACCTAACCTAACCTAATCCTAACAATAAACCTAACACTAGCCCAACCTAACCTAACACTAAACCTAAACCTAAAACTAACCAAAACACCTAATCCTACCCTTAACCTAACCTAACCTTAACTTTAACCCAACCCAAACCTAACCTAACCCTAACCTAACCCTAACCCCTAGACCTAACCCTAAACCTAACACCTAACCCTAACACTAACCAACTAACATCTAACCTAGCCTAACCTAACCATAAACCTGACTCTAACCTTGACCTAACCCTAATCCTAACACTAAACCTAACCTAACACTAACCTACTAACCTAACTAACCAAAACCTAATCCTAACCTTAACCTAACCTAACCTTAACTTTAACATCAGGCCCTAGCCTAACCTAACCCCAAGCCTAACCTATCCCTAAACCTAAACCTAGCCCTAAGCTAACACTAACCTAAAGCTAACCTAACCATAAAACCTGACACGGTATCCTTGACCCCAATCCTAATCCAACTACTAAACCTAACACTACCCTAACCTAGCCTAACACTAACCTAAACAACCTAATCCTAACCTAGCCTAAGCCTAACCTAACCTTAACCTAAGGCCTAGCACTAACCCTAGCCTAAATGCTAACCTAACACTAAACCTAACCTAACTTTAAACCTAACACCTAACCTAGCCTAACCCCTAACCTAACACTAGCCTAAAGCCCTAGCCTAACCCTAACACTAGCCTAACCCTAACACTCTTCCTAACCTAAACCTAGGCCTAACCTAACCCTAACCCCTAACCCTAACTAACCTTAGCCCAACCTAACCCTAACCTAACCCTAACACTTAACCTAACCAACCCCTAACCCTAACCTAGCCTAAGCCTAACCTAACCTAACCTAAACCTAACACTAACCTAACCTAAACCTAACCTAAGACCCTAACCCTAACCATAACACTAACCTAACCCTAACCCTAACCTAAACCTAACCTAACCTAAACATAACCCTAACCTAACCTAACCCTAACCTAACCTAACCTAACCCTAACCCTAGCCCTAGCCTAACCTAACCTAAACCTAACCCCTAACCCCAACCTAAGTACTCTAACCCTAACCTAACCCTAACATTCTAACCTCAACCCTAGCCTAACCCTAACCTAACCTAACCCTAACCTAACCTAACCCTAACCTCAACCCTAAACCTAACCCCACCCTAACACTAAAACTACTAACCTAACCCTAACCTAACCTAACCCTAACCCTAACCTTATCCTAACCTAAATAACCCTAACCTAAACCTAGCCCAAACCCCTAACCTAATCCTAACCTGACACTGACCTAACCCTAACCTAACCTAACCTAACCCTAACCTAACCCTAACCCAATCCTAAACCTAACCCTAAACCTAACCCCAACCCTAACCTAACCTAACCCCTAACCCTAACCTAACACTAAACCTAACCTAACCTAACCCTAACCTTAACCACTAACCCTAATCCTAACCTAAACCCTAACCCTAACCCTAACCTAACCTAACACCTTAACCTCAATCCTAATCCTGATTCTAACCTAACCTAACCCTAAACCTAACCCTAACCTAACCCAACCTAACCTAACCTAACCCTAACATAACCTAACCCTAACCCCTAACCTAACCTAACCCTAACCATTACTAAACCTACCCCAAGCCTAACCCTAACCCTAACCTACCCTAACCTAACCTAAACCTATCCCTAACCCTAACCTAACCCTAATCCCTAACCTAACAATAAACCTAACCCTAACCTAACCTAATCCTAACCTAATCCTAACCCTAACCTAACCTAGCCTAGCCTAACTCTAACCTAACCTAACCTTACCTACCCTAACCTAACCTAACCCTAACTCTAACCTAACCCTAACCCTAACCCTAACCTAACCTAACTCTAAATCTCCCCTACCCCTAACCTAAACTTCAACCTAACCTAACCTAACCCTAGGCCACCCTAGCCTAGCCTAACCCTAACCTAACCCTAACCTAAGCCTATCCTAACCCCTACCCTGACCTAACCTAACGCTAACCTAACTAACCTAACCTAAACCCTTAAAGCCTAACCCCTAACCTTACCTAATCCTAACCTAACACCAACCCTAACCTAACCCTAACCTAACCCTAACCTAACCTAAACCCTAACCTAACCTAAACCTAACCTAACCCTAACCTAACCCTAACCTAACCTAGCCCAAACACCTAACCCCTAACCCTAACCCTACCCTAAACCTAACCTAACCTAACCCTAACCTAACCCTAACCTAACCTAACCTAACCCTATCCTAACCCTAGCCTAACCTTGCCCCTAACCCTAAAGCCTAGCCTAATCCTATAACCCTAACCCAACCTAACCTAACCCTAACCTAACCTAACCCTAACCTAACCTAACCTAACCTAGCCTAACCCTAACCCTAACCTAACCCTAACCTAACCTAACCCTAACCTAACCCTAACCCTAAAACATAACCTAACCTAACCTAACTCTAACCCTAACCCTAACCCTAAGCCTAGCCCATCTACCTAACCCTAGCACTAACCCTACCCTAACCAAACCTAGCTAACCCTAGCCTAAACCTAACCCTAACCTAACCCTAACCTAAGCCTAACCCTAACCCTAACCTAACCAACCTAACCTAACCTATCTCTACCTAACCCTAACCCTAACCTAACCCTAACCCTAACCCTAACCTAGCCTAACTCCTAGCCTAACCCTAACCCTAACCTAACCTAACACTAGCCTAACCCTAACCCTAACAACCTAAACCTAGCCCTAGTCTAACCTAACTATCTAACCCTAAACCTACCTAACCTAACCTAAGCTATCCTAAACTAACTAACCTAATACCTAACCCTAACACTAACCCTAACCTAACCTCTTCAACCCTAAAACTAAGCTAACCCTAACCACAACCTAACCCTAACCTAACTCTAACCCTAACCTTAACCCTAACCCTAACACTAACTAACCTAACCCTAACCTAACCTAACCTAACCCTAACCCTAACCCTAACCTACCTAACCTAACCTAACCTAACCTAACCTAAACCTAACACTAACTCTAACCCTAACCATAGCCTAATCCTAACCAAACCCTAACCTAACCTAACCCTAACCCTAACCTAACCCTATCCCTAACCTAACCTAACCCTAACTTAACAACCTAACCCCTAACCTAACCTAACCTAACCTAACCTAACCCTAACCTAACCCTAAACCTAACCCTAACCTAACCTAACCATAACCCTAACCTAAACCCTAACCTAACACTAACCTAGCCTAACCCTTTCCTAAACCTAAACTAACCTAACCCTAACCTAACCCTAAACCTAACCCTAAGAAACCTAACCCTAATCTAACCTAACCATAACCTAACTTAACACTAACCTAACCTAACCCTAAGCCTAACCTAACCCTAACCTAACCTAAACCTAACCTAACCCTAACCCCAACCCTAACCTAGCACAGCCTAACCTAACCTAAACCTAAATCTAACCCTAACCTAAACCTAACCCTAACCTAACCCTAACCCTACTAACCTCCTAACCCTAAGCCCTAACCTAGCTAGCCTAACCTTAACACCTAACCTAGCCCTAAGCCTAACCTAACCCTAACTATATAACCTAACTAACACTAACCTAAACTAACCTAACCTAGCCCCTAATCCTAACCTAACCTAACCTAACACTAACTCTAACCCTAACCTAAACCTAACCTAACCTAACCCTAATCCCCAAACCTAACCTAACCTCAACCCAACCTAACCCTAACCTAACCCTACTAACCCTAACCCTAATCCTAAAACCTAACCCCTAACCCTAACCTAACCCTAACACTAACCTAACCTAAACACCCCTAACCCTAACCCTAACCTAAACCCTAACCAACCTAACATAACCTAATCCTAACCTAACCTAAGCCTAACCTAACCTAAACTAATCTAAACTTAACCTAACCCTAACCCTAACCCTAACCCTAACCTAATCTAACTAAACCTAACCTAGCCTAGCCTAACCCTAACTAACCTAAACCTAACACTAACCCTAACCTAAATTATCCTAACCTAACCCTAACCTAACCTAACCCTAACCTTAACCCTAACCTAACCTAACCTAACCTAACCCTAACCCTAACCTAACCCTAGCCTAATCTACCTAACCTAACTCCTAACCTAACCTAAACCCCAAACTAAGCCCTAACACTAACCTAACCCTAACCTATCCCTAACTCTAATAAACCTAACCTAACCTTAAACCTAACCCTAACCTAACCCTAATCCTAACCTAACCCTAACCTAACCTAACCTAACCCTAACCTAACCCTAACCTAGCCTAACCTAACCTAACACTAACCTAACCTAACCCTAACTCCTAACCTAGCCTAACCCTAACAATAAACCTAACCTAACCCTAATAACACTAACCTAACCTAAACACTAAACCTAACCTAACCACACCCTAACCTACCCCTAATCCTAACACTAACCTAACACTAAAAGCCCTAACCTATCCTAAACCTAAGCCTAACCCCTACCCTAACACTAAACCTAACCTAACCTAACTCTAACTAAACCTTAGCCTACTCCTAAACCCCTAACCCTAATCCACAGCCTAACCTTACCTAACCTAACCAAGCTACTGAAACCTAAATTTCTAACAATAGATCGTAACCCTAAACCTAACACTAACCTAGTCCCTAAAACTTAGCCCTAACCCTAATGATTCTAACTAACCTGTAACCCTAACCCTAACCTGACAAAGTAACCTAGCCCTAACAACTCCCTAGCCTAAATAACCCTACCCTATCACTAACCTAACCTAACTTAACCTAACCTTAAGCCTAACCCTAAATAAGAGTAACCTAAACCTAACCTAACCTAACCCTAAACCCTAAACCTAACCTAACCTAACCTAACCTTAAACCTAACACTAACTCAACCCTAACTCTATCCCTAACCTAACTAACTTAAACCCTAAACCTAACTCTAACCTAACCCTAACCCTACACCTACACCTAGCTCTGGCACTATTTCTGAACCTAATCTAGCCTAGCCTAACCTAACACAACCTAACCTAACCTAACCCAACTCTACCCCTACCCTATCCTAATCCTAACCTAAATCTAACCTAACCGTAACTTAACCTAACCTAACCCATCCCTAACCTAAACAACCTAACTCTAACCCTAAACCATAAAGCCTAACCTAACCCTGCCTAACCTAACCTAACCTAACACTAACTAATCATTCCTACCCGTACCCTACCCTAACAAAATCTAACCTAAAACTAACCTAGTCCCTACCACAACTAACCTAAGACCTTGCCTAGCTAAGCTTAGACCTAGCATAGCCCTAGCCTAACCCATATCTCTAGGTCTAACCTAACCTAACACTAACCTAATTCTAACCCTAACAAAAAACCTAACCCAACCATATCACAACTTACCTAACCAACCCTCCCCTCATACCCTAACTAATACTAACCTAAACCTAACTAACCTAACCTAACCTACCCTAAACTTAACACCTAACCTAACCTAAACCTAGCCTAACCTAACCTAAGCCTAGCTCTTACCATAACTTAACCTAACCTAAACCTATTCTAACCTAAACCCTAACTTTAGCCTAACCCTAACCTTAACTAACCCTAACCTAACCTAACACTAACCTAACCGAAACTAACCTAATTAACCTAACCTAGCTCTAGCCCTAGCCCTAACCCTATCCTAGTAATCTAACCTAACCCTAACCCTAACCTAACCTAAAACCCTAACATTAACCTAACCATAACCTAATATAATAACCTCAACTCCTAACCTAAACCTAACCCTAACCTAACCCTAACCTAACCCTAACCCTAACTAACCCTAACCTAACCTTAAACAAACCTAAACCTTAACCCTAAACCTACCCCTACCCTAACACTAACCCAAAACTAAACCCTAACCTAACCCTAAACTAACCCAACCCTAACCTAACCTAACCTTAACTAACTATGTAACAACTAACCTAACTAACACTAACCTAACCTAAACCTAACCTAAAACTAACCTAACTCTAATCCCTACTAACCTACCTACCCTAACCTAACATAACCCTAATGTAACCTAACCTAACTTAACCCTAACCTAACTAACCTAAATCTAACCTAACCTAATAATCTGCTGACCTAATTCTATTACTAACCTAATTTAACCTAACCTAACACCTAACCTAACCTAACCCTAACCTAACCCTAACCCTAACTAAACTAGGGTAGCCTAATCCTGACCCTAACCTTGACTTAACCTAACCCTAACCCTAGCCTAACCCACCTAAGCCTAGCCCTAAACCTAACCTAACTACCTAACCCTAACCCCTAACTAACTAGCCTAACCTAACCTAAGCCTAACATTAACCTACCCTAACCTAACCTAACACTAACCTAACCCTAAAACTAACCTAGCCTAACCTATCCTAATTCAACCTAACCTAACACTAGAAAACCTAACCTAAATCCTAACCTAACCTAATCCTAATAACCCTAGCCTAACCCTAAACCTAACCCTAACTCTAACCCTAACCTAAACTAACTAACCAACCTAACCTTAAATTAACCTAACCTTAATAACCAAGCCTAACCCTAACCTAACACAAACCTATCCTAACACTACTAACCTAAAATAACCCTAACCCTAAACCCAACCTAACCTAACCTACTAAACCCTACCCATAACCTAACCCATAGCCTAACCTAAACCCAATTAATAACCTAACACTAACACTAACCCTAACCTAACTAACCTAACTTAACCTAACATAACCTAACTAACCTTAACCCTAACTCAACTCAACCCTAACCACTAACCCTAACCTAACCTATCCCTAACCCTATCCATAACCTAAACCTAATCTTAACCCTACACTAACCTAACCTAAACCTAACAATAGCTTAAAAATCTAACTAACCTAGCCTAAACCTAACCTAGCTTAACTCTAACCCTAACCATAAAGCCTACCCTAGCCTACTTTAGCCTAACATAAGTAATAACCTAGCCTAACCTAACCTTAAGCCTAAACCTAACCTAAATAACCCTAACACTAACTCTAGCCTAGCCTAGCCTATCACTAGCCCTAACCCAACAACCTAACCTAAACTGAATCTACATAATCCTAACTCTAACCATGTACCTAACACTAACCTTAAACCTAAGCTATACCTAACCTAACTGACCTAACCTAGTCCTTTCCTAACCCTAAACCTAACCTAACCAATAACCCTAACCATTACCTAACCTAACCTAAGCCTACAACCTAACACTAACCTATAACCCCAACCTAACCTAACTAAGCCTAACCCTAAACCTAACCTAACCCTAACCTAACCTAACTTAACCTAACCAATACTAACCCTAACCCTAACCTAACCTAAGCCTAACCTAACCTAACCTAAATCTAATCGTAATCTAACCTAACCTAACCTAACCTAACCTAACCTAACCTAATTAACCTTTACCCTAACTTAAGCCTAAACCTAAATTGATTACTTAATCCTAACCTAACCTAACAAACCCCTAACCCTAAACCTAACCTAATTAACCTAACTAACTAAGGTAACTTAACCCTAACCTAACACTAACCCTAATTAACTAAACTAAGCTAACCTAACCTAACCTACTAACCTAACCTCCTAGCCCTAACCTAACTATCCCTAACCTAACCCTAACCTAAGCCTAACCTAATTATCCTAACCTAAGCCCAACCTAACACTAACCTAACTAACCTAATCCTGACCCTACCTTCCTAACCTAACCTAACCCTAACACTTAAACCCTAACCCTAACCTAACCTAACCTCAACCTAACTCCAACCCTACAAACTAACCCTATTTTAACCATAACCCTAACCCTATCCTAACCCTAGCCCCTAGACTTTAGCCCTAACCTAGCCTAGCCCTAGCCTCTAACCTCCTAATCCTAACCCTATCCCTTACCAAACTAACCTTAATTAAAACAGCTAAATGCTAGCCTATTCCCTTGGCCTAGTGCAGCTACAACCTATTTAACCTAACTCTAAACATAACACTCTAACCCTAATCATTTCCAGCTAACCTATCCTTAACTATTTGCTAACCCTAAACACTAACCCTAGCCTAACCCTAGTACCCAACCAGCCATCCTTAACTCTCAACCCTAGTAACTTCCATTTCTAGCCCTAACCCTAACCCTAGATAACTAAATCTAGGCCTAAAAAACTATTACATCCAGAAACTAATCTCACCTACTAGCTCCAACCTCTATACAAAATTAACCTATCCTAATATAATTCTAACCCTATATATAACACTAACCCTATCCCAACCTAATTAACTGTAACCCTAACCTAACCTAATTCTAACCCTTAACTAGCCTTTAACCCTTTACCATAAACTAAAGCTAACCTTACACCTAATCCTAACCTAACCCTAATCCTAACCTAACCTAACCCTAATAACCCTAAGTAACTAATAACTAACCTAACCTAAAGCCTTACCTTTACCTAACTCTAAACTAATTTAACTTTAATCTTAAACCTAAAACTAGCCTAACCTCATCCCTAACCTAACCTATCTAATCTAACCTAACCATTAACCTAAATTATCATCCTAACCTAACCCTAACCTAACACCAACCAACACTAGTCCTAAGCCTACTTTAACTCTAAGCCTAATCCTTGCCTAACCCAATTAACTCTAACCCCTAACCTAGCCATAACTCTAACCCTTACCCTATCCTAACTAACTCATAGCCTAGAACCTTAACCCTACCCTAACCTAACCAAAACATAACTTCTTAGCCCTAACCCCAGCCTAACCAACCCTAAACCTTACACTAACCAACCCCAAGCCATACACCTCCCAAACTAACTGCCTAACCCTATCCTAACCTAACTCCTAACTGCCTAACCCTAACCCTAACCTAAATCTATTCCCCTAGCCTAACCCCTAACCGTAAACCTAAACTATTAAGCTAAGAATAATACTAGCCCTAACCGCTACCCCTAAAACTACACTAACCCTAAATCCTAAACCTAAACCTAACCTAACCTAAACACTAACCCTAACCTTAGCCTAGCCCTAACCCTAACCTAGCACTAACCCTAATCCTATTATAAACTAACCCTAGCCTTAACCTAACCTAAATCATAACCCTAACCTAACCTAACCTAACACTACCCTAACTGTAAAACCTAACACTAACACTAACCTAATCCCAAACCTAACCCTAACTCTAACCTAACCCTAACTCTAACCTAACACTAACCTCAGCCCCTAATCCTACCCTTACCTAACCCTAACCTAACCCTAGTCTAGCCCTATCCTAGACATAGCCTGGCTATAAGCCCTAGCCCTAGCACCAGCCCCAAACCTAACCCTAACCCTAACCCAAGCCCTAACCTAACCCTAACCTACCCTCAACCCTAATCACCCTTAACCCTTACCTACCCTACCCTAACCCCAACTCTAACCCTATCCTAACCTAACCCTAACCCTATTCTAACCCTAACCTAAATTAAACCTCTTCTTACCCTAACCTTAACAGTAACGCTAACCTAACCCATACCATAGTCCCAGCCCAAACCTAACCATGAACCTACTCTCACCTAAGCCTAACCTAACCTAACACTAACCCCAGCAATATACTAACACTAACACTAACCTAAACCTAGACCTAGATCTAAACTAATCTTAACCTAATCCTAAAGAATAGCACTAACCTAGCCTAAGTCTAACACTAGCCTAACCCTTAAACACTAACCTAACCTAAACTTTGCCTAGCCTTGGCCCTAGCCCTAGCACTAGCCCTGTCCCTAAACCTGGCCCTATCCTAACCCTACCCACCACTAACCCAAACCCTAACCCAACCTAACCCTAGCCTGCAACAACACTAACTGTGCCCCTAACCCTACCTAATCCTCACCTAAACACTAACCTAACCTAACCCAACCTAGCCTAACACTAACCTCAACCTAGCCCTACCCTATCCTAACCTAACCCAGCCTAACCATATCCCTACCTCTATCCCTAGCCTAATCCTAACACTGAACCTAGCCTAACCTAACCACACCTTAACATGCCTTCCCTCAGCCTAACCTAACCTAAACATGAACCTAGCCCTAACCTAACCTAACTTAACCTAAACTAACTAAGCCTAAATCCTAAACCTAAATCTAACCTATTCAGACCTATACCCTAAGCTTAAACCTCTTCTGCCTAGCCTAACAGTAACACTAGCCACAGCCCCAACCCTACTCCTACCCTAAGCTTAAACATAACCATAGCTCTAATCCTAACCCTAGCTAAAAACCTAACCTTAACCCTAGAAACTCTAGACCTAATCCTAAGGTAACACCTAATCTATCTCTAAACCATAATCTAACCCTAGAGCCTAATCTAACGCCTAACTAACTAATTTTAACTTAATCCCTAACCCTAAACTTAACACTAGCCCTAACACTAACCCTAACCTAACCTAACCTAACCAATAACACTAACCTAACCTAAACTAACCTAACCAACCTAACACCCTAACCTAAAACTAAACTAACCCTAACTAACCTAACCTAAAGCCTAACTAACCCTAAACCTAACCTAATCAACTCTAACCTAACCCTAAAGCCTAGCCTAACCTGTTCTAACCTAACCTAAATCTAAATCTCTTCTAACCTAACCTAATATAACACTACCTAACCCTAACTAAAACACTAACCTAACCCCAACCTAAGTAAAATGTCTAACCTAACCTAACCTAACTACTAGCCTAACCTAACCTAACTTAACCCTAACACTAACCTAGCCTAACTAAATATATCCTAACTCTATCCAACCTAACAACACTAACCCTACTAATCATAACTAACCATAACTATTTATACCCAAACTACCTCACCTTAAGATAGCCCTAACCTAACCTAGTCTAAACCTAAAACTAAACCTAACCTAAACTAAATCTAATCTAATCTAACAGCCTAACTAGCCCTAGTTAACTTAACCTAACTAAAATAAACCTATCCTAACCTAACCCTAACCCTAACTAACCTTAAACTAACCTAACCTAACCTAGCCTTGCTAGCCTAAACTAGCCTCTAGCCTAACCATAACCAATTTCAACTCCTAGTCTTAAGCTAAACCTAATCCCTAAACCTAATTTTAACCTAACTAACTCTAGGCCCTAACCTAACCCTAACATTTTTTTTATTCTAACCTAATCTAACCTAAATTAACCTAACTTTAACCTAGCTAAATTTCTAATCCCTAAGGTAATATCACAAATCTTAGGTCTAATTTAACCTAACCCTAGCCTATACTTACCTAACCTGCCTAGGCTAGCCTGCCCTAGCTAGGTTAGGCTAGACCTAACCTAACTAGGCTCCTATCCAAACATTAACTTTAACCTAGGTAACCTTAACCTAACTAACCTATTTAACTAACCTTAAAACTAACTAACCTAACAACTTAACCCTAACTCTAACCCTACCCTAACCTATTTACCTAGCCTAACTTACCTAGCTATTAACCTAAGTAAACTAAACTAGTCTCACCTAGCCTCTCCTAACCCTACCCTAAGCTTAACCCTAACCAAACTAACCTAGTCTATCCTAAATAGCTAAGCCTAAACTAACCTACTTTAACCATATCTAACCAAAACCTAAACTAACTAACCTAATCCTATTTAACTTCTAAAATAAGATAGCCTTTTCTAGCCTAACTTAATTTAACCTAAATATAACATAATTCATAACCTAGGTAGCTCTAAAACAACCTAACTTTAACTAAAATATGTAAACTAATTTTCCTAACCCGTACCCTAAGAAAACCTAACCTAACAAGCATTAATCTTAACCTAACTTAACCCCTAACCTATCCTATCCCTAATCTAGCCTAACCCTATTAACTTAAATTAACCCTAACTTACACTAAACCTAAAATAACCTAATAGTTAGCATAGCCCTAACCTAGACTACTAGCCCTAGTGTAACTTTCTTCAACATTATAACCTAACCCTATATCTAACACTAACCCTAAATTTAAGCTAAGCTAACTAACCCTAAACTAGCCTTGCCCTATTTCCAAACCCTAACACTAACCCTAATCCTAAGCCTAAACCAACCTAAAAACCTAATTCTAACAGCTAATCTAGCCAACCTAAACCTAACTCAAACCTAACCCTAGCCTAGCCTAACCTAATTAACCTAGCCTAACTTAACCTAACCATTAGTCCTAACAAAAATGTTACCTAACCCTAACTTAAACCTAATATTTTTACCTAATACCTAAACTAAACCTAGCCTAGCCTAGCCCTACTAAATATTAACCTAACCTAGTCCTAAATCTAACCTAACTTATTTTTAACTAAATTTAACCTAACTAATCTAACCTAACCTAACCTAGCCTAGCCTATTAATTAGCCTAACTACCCATTATCCTAACTAATCCTAACTCCTAACACCCTAACTCTAACCTAACCCTAATACAAACACAACTAACCTAAAACTAGCCTAGCCTATCCTCTACTTACCTAGTTAAAGATAATTCCTAAACTAATAAACTAACTCTAACCCTAACTCTAGCCTTATCCTAACTACCTAACCCTAACTCTAACCTATCCCTAAATTAATCCTAACCTAACCTAGCCTAAACCTAACCTAACCCTAACTTAACTAACCTAACTAACCATAACTCTATCCCTACCTCGCTCTAAACCTAACCTAACCTACAACCAAACTAACCACCCTATCAAACTCCTAACCCTAACTCTAAATCCTAACCCCAACCCCAGGTCTAACCCTACCTTAACCTAATCTAATCCTAACATTTACCCTTGCCCTAACCTATCCATAACCTAACTAACCCTAACCTAACCTAATGCTAAACCTCTAGCTTAGACCTAACCTTAACCCCTAACCTAACCTAAACTTAACCCCTAACCTAAACCTTACCTATCCCTACCCCATATCCTTACCATACCCTAACCCCAAAATTTTAAACTAAACCCTAGCTAACCAACAGCCAACATAACCCAAACCAATTAACTAACTGTAACCCTAACTTAGCCTAACCACTAACTATCCTTAACCATACCTAACCTATCTACCTATTTATCCCTAACATAACATAACCTACCTAACTAAATTCTAACTAACTTAGCCTAACTAACCTATCACTAGCCTAACCTATCCTTATACCTAACTATTCCTAAACCTATAAATTATCTTTTCTAATTTAAGATTAAGCCTACCTAGCCCTAACCTAACCTAATCCTAATCTAACCAACCTAACCTACCTTAAACCTAACCCTAAGCCTAACCCTATATCTAAACTATGCTTCTAACCTAAACCTAACATAACATAAATTAACCCTAGTCCTAAACCCAAGCCCTACCTAACCTAATCTATAGAAACTAGCCTAGTATTCTTCACCATAACCTAACACTGGCCCAATCTAACTCTAACCCTAACCTAACCAACTAAACTAACCCCTAACCTAATATTAAAACTAACCTAATTAACCTAACCCTACCTTATTCTAATCTAACCCCTAACCCTAGAAATATCCCCTAACCTAACCTAAACTACTACCCCTAATTTAACCTAACCTAACCAAAACCTAATTCATAACCTAAGTTAACCTAACCTAGCCTAACTCTAACCTTACCATAATCCTAGTCCTAGCCTAACCTAATATCTCTAACCTAACAGAAAACTCTTACTAACTAAAATTAAGCTAAAGCTAACCTTAACCTAGCCTAACTAACCCTAACCTAACCTAATTTTTGCCTAACCTTAACCTAACCCTAACTACCCGTAAACAAATATTAAACTAACATAAAATAATTTTAACTAATTTAACCTAACCCAAACCTATCCTTACCTATTCTAACATAACCTAAATTATTTCTAGCCTATTTTATCCCTAGCCCTAAACTAGCCTAACCTACTCTATCCTAAGTTTTTCCTAACCCTAACCTAACCCTATCCTAACCTAACCCTAATCCTTAACATAACCTAACCTATCCTAATAACTAACTTCTAACCCTTCTATTCTCTAACTTTACTCTAAACTAACTAACCTAAACCTAAAACTAGCCCTAGCCCTAGCCTATCCTAACCAACTCTAACCACTAGCCTAAACATAATATCTTAACCTAACCTAACCTAACCTAAACTAACCTAATAAATAAACTTACTTCTAACTAATAGTATTTTGATAACCTAACATTAACCCTAACCCAAACCCCTAAACTTAACCTAAATCTAATCTTACCTAACCAAACTAATCCTAAATCCTAAACCTAACTTAACCTTAATCTAACTAACCTAACCTAACCTAACCCTAACCTAACCCTAACCCTAAACCACTAACCCTAGCCTAACCTAATTACAACTCACTAAAACTAATAACCTAGACTAACCTAACCCTAACCTAACACTAACAATGACCAAATTTAAACCTAACAAATCTAATCCTAACCCTAACCCAATTATAACCCTAACCTAACCTAATTTAACCCTAACCCCAACTCTAACTTTACCTAAACCCTAACCCTAAACCTAATCTAACCTAACCTAACCTAACCTAACCTATCCTAAACAAACTAGCCTAACAACTAAGCTAAATCTAACTTAGCCTAAAAATAACCTAAACCTAACCTAACCTAACCTATTTCAGCCTAACCTAACCTATACAAAACTTACTTTAACCTTAACCCTAACCTTAACTCTAACCCAATTAACCTAACCCTAACCTTACCTAAACCTAACCTAATCCTAGCTCTAACCTCTAGCCACCTAATCTAAGCTTAAACCAACTATCCATAATCCTAACCTAACTAAACCTAGGCCTAACTAACCTAGCCCTAACCTAGCCCTAAAACCTAACTCTAACCTAAACTAAACCTAATATTATCCCTAACTAACTTAACTAACCTAACTTAATCCTAAACCTAACTCTGCCCAACCTAACTCTAATCTAAATTAACCTAACCATAACCTAACCCTACCCCTACAACTACCCAACAATAACCTAACTAGCCTAACATTAAACTAACCTAACTAAACCCTAACCTAAACTTAACCTAACCTTAAATTAACCTAGCTAATCTCTATCTAATTACCCCTATTCTACCCCTACCCTAACCTAATAACCTAAAACTTACCTAACTTGTAACTTAACTAAGCTAACCAGCTAACCCTAAGCCCTACCTCACCCTAATCTTAATTTATCCTAACCCAACCTAGCAAATTATTAATTAAACCTAACTCTAACCCTAACCCTAACACTATTCTAACTTTAATCCTAACCTAGCCTTAACCCCCTAACCTAACTTCTATATAACTCTAACCCTATCTAATCTAACTAACCTAATCTAATCTAAAGTAAATAACCTAACCATCTAACCCAAATACCTAAATTAACTCTAAGGCCTAACTGTAGCCCAATTCTATTCTTAAACTAACCTAACTGACTAACCATAGCTATAATCTAACCCTAATCCTATTCTAACCTAGGCTTAGAGGTAATTTAACCTAGCCCTAGCCCTAATCTAACCTAAACTAAATTACCCTAATCTAACCTAGTTAGCCTTACTAAACTAGAACCTAACTAGCTAACCTAACCCTACCTAAAATTTCTAATCCTAAAACTAAACTAACCTAACACTAGCCCTAATCTAGACTAACCTAACCTAACTTTAACCCTACCCCAGCCTAGCTCTAGCCTAAACCTAACTCTAACACTTACCCTTACCTAACTCTACCCCTAACATAACCTAATATAACCTAACCCTAACCCTACCCTTACCCTTAACTAACCTAACCTAACTTAATCTAACACTTAACCTACCTACCTTAATTAACCTAACCTAACTAACTAACCTAAACTAACTCTAACATATTCTTACCTAAGCTAACTAACCCTAAACTTAACCTAACCTAACCCTAATTTTTTACCCAGCCTATCCTAAACTATACTAACTTAACATAATCCCTAACCCTAACCCTTAACCTAAACCTTATTCAAACCATAGTCCTAACCCTAATTTAACCTCTAGCTAACCTAATCCTAACTCTTGCCTAATCTAATCCTATCCTAACCCAACCTATTGCTTAAATTAACCTACCCCTAACCTAAATCTAGATCTAACTCTAAACCTAACCCAACCTAAGCCTAACACTAGAACTAACTTTAATCCTACCCAAATTAACATAGCCTAGCCTAGCCTAGACTTTAGGCTAACCAAAATAACCTAAGTAAAATTACTTAGCCCTAGCCTCTAAAACTTACTCTTACCCTAATCCAAGACTAAATCTAACCTAACCTAAACCTAGTTTAACCCTAAGACTAACCTAAACTAACCTAACACTACCCCTAGCCTAACCTAACCTAGCCCTAAACTAACCCGTATCCTTAGCCTAACCTAACAATAACTTCAATCTAACCATAACCTAATCCTAACTCTAACCTAACTAACCCTAAACAAATCCTAACCCTAAACCTAACACTAACCTAACCTTCCTAGCCTAGGCCTAAGTAACTAACTAACTAGGTTAACCTTAACACTTACCTAACCAATTAACCTAATCTAACCCTACTAACCTAATTATCTCTAACCTTAACCTAACCTAACCTCCAAACACTAAACCCCCACCAATCTTACCTAGCCTAGCTAACTCTAATCCCTAACCTAACTTTAGCCAACCTATTCTAAGCCTAACTCTTACCTAACCTACTTGCTAACCTAATCCTAACTAATCTAACCTAAACTAACACTAACTCCTAAGGCTAACCCTAATCCCTACTTTATCCAAATCTAACCCTAACCATAACCTAATATTAACCTAACCTAGGCCTAGCCTAACCTAACATAATCTATTTAAACCTTTAATCTAAACCTAACCCTAACCTAACTCTATCCCTAAAGCCTAACCCTAACCCTAACTTAACCAACAACACCTAACACTAATCCTAAACACATACCCTACCCTAACCTAACCTAACTCTAACCCTAACTCTAGCTAACCCTAACCTAACCTAACCTAACCTAAGCCTAACCCTAACCTAACCCATCAACACTAATCCTAAATCCTAACCCAACCCAATCCTAATTACCTAACCATATCCTAACTTTACCCTAACCTAACCTAACCCTAATAACCCTAACCTAACCTACCCTAAAAATACCCCTATCTAAACTAACCTAACTAACCTAACCTAACCTAACCTAGTCTAACCATATTAATCTAACTAACTAAATTAACTTTAGCCCTAACCTAACCTAACTCTAACCTAATCTAACTTAACCCTAATCTTAACCTAACCTAGCCCTAACCTAACACCTAACTCTAAACCTAACCTAAACCTAATTAATTCTAAACCTAACCTAACCAACCTAAACTTACATTCTAACACTAACCTAAATTTAACTCTAAAACTATGCCTAGCCTAACCTAACCTAACCTAAACCTAATTCTTAACCTAACCTAAGAGTAATTTCCCTAACCTAACCTAACCTAACCTAATCTATCCTAACTAATAGCCTAACCTAACCTAACCTACCCCTAACCTAACCCTAAATTAACTAACCTAATTTAACCTAAACTAACCTAAATTAATCTAACTATCTAGACCTAGCCCTAACCTATACCTAACCTTATCTTCTAATCCTAAACCTTAACCCTAACCTAAGTATCCTAAACTAATCTAACCTAACTAAACTAACCTAACTAACCTAACCTAACATATCCAGCTAACTCTAACTTAACCCTAACTTACCCCTAACCTAAGCTAAGCCTAACCTAACTAACACTATAACCTAAGCCTAACTTAACTAACCTAAACCTAATCATAACTAATCTAACCAATCTAACCTAACATAGCCTACCTTAACATAGCCTAACCTAACACTAACCCAACCTAACCCCAAATAACTAACTAACCTCAACCAACACTAACCCTAAATCTAACCCTAATACCTAACTACCTAGCCCTAACCTTCTAACCTCACCCTACCCCTACCTTATCCTAACATAAACCTAATGTATCCTAATAACCTAAGCTAACCCCTATTCAAACCTACCCTAACCCTACTAATCTAACCTAGCCCTACTAATACTAACCTAACCTAATTTAACACCAACTTATCTAACCCTAACTCTTTCCAACCATATACCTAATCCTATCTTTACTAACCAGTCTAACCTAACTCTAACACTAGCTAACTTTTACTTAACACTAACTAAACATATTTTTAACCTAACCCTACCTATTCTTTAACACTATACCAATAGCCTAACTAGCTAACCTAAACTAACCCAATTTAACTCTAGTCTAACCAACCTAACCTTCCCCTATCCTAACCTAACCTAACCTAACCCTAGCCTAACCTAACCATAATCTAACCCTAACCTAACCCTAACCTTAACCTAACCCAGCCCCCTAACCCTAACCTAACTTTCCTAACCTAATCTAACCCTAACCCTATTCTAATCTAACCCTAAACTAAACTAACTCTTAACCCTAGCCTAAAATATTCTTAACCTAAACTTCCTATCCCTAGGACCAAACTAATGTAACTAAACCTAGACCTAGCCTAACCTAACCTAACCCAACCAACCTAACTAACCCTAAATCTTGCTTAACCCCTAACTAACACTAACCCTAGCCCTAACCCTATCCCTAACCTAATAACTCTAAACCTAACCTTAACCTAATCCTAAGAAATAGCCTAGCCTAATAACAACTAACTTTAACCTAACCTTACCCTAACTATCCTAACTCTACCCCTAATCTAACCTAACCTAACCTAAATAACCTAACTAAACTAACCTAACCTAGCCTAACCTAACCTATACTAACTCAGCCTAGCCTAATCTAATTTTAAGCTTAACCTAACCTAGCCTAGCCTAAAACTAACTTTAACACATACTTATTATTGTTACATACCCTAACCTAACTGTAGCCTAAGCCCTGAATCCTACACTGGCCTGGCCTGGCTCCAGCACATGCCCTAACCTAATCCTATACCTAAGCCTAACCTAACCTAACCTAACCCTATTCCCTAACCCTAGCCCTATAACTCTAACCAACCTACCTAACTAAACTATAACCTAATCCTATTTCCTAACCTAACCTAAACCCTAACACTATCTAACCTAAGTAGGCTTTAAGCCTAATACAAAACCTAATTTAACTCTAACCATAACCTAAACCCTAATCCAACTTAATACTAACCAGCAACATAAACTAACCTAAACCTAAACTTATACTAACCTAAACAACTAACCCTAACCTAATCCTTACCTAAACCTAAACTAATCCTATCCTACCTAATCTTTAACACAATTTACCCTACCTAACCTAACCTCTAACCTAACTAACCTAACCTAATCAAATACCTAAACCTAGCCTAACCCCTAAATCTAACCCTAACCCTAGTAAACTAATTAACCTTAACCTAACCTAGCCTTTAACTATTAATCTAACTATTAACCATAACCATAATTTAACCTAAACCTATCCCCTAATCTAAACCCAACTACTCCTTAGCCCTAACCCTAATACTATCTTCTAATCTCTAACCTATCCCTACCCCTAACCTAAACCTAACCTAAACCTAGCTTAACCTAACCCTATCCTAACCCTTACCTAACCTAATCCTAACTAATCATTACCTAACCCTAACCTAACTCTAATCCTAAACCTAACACTAACACCTACCCTAACTAACAAATTTACCTATTCTAACCATAATCCCAACCTAACCCTAACCTATCTTAACTTAACCTTTAAATCTACTTTAATCCTAACCTAACCCTAACTTCTAACCCTAAATAACCTAGCTCTATGCTATTCTAACCTAACCTACCTAAACTAAATCTAACCTTAACTAACTCTAACTCTAACTATATTATTTACCCTAATCTACTAACCCGTAACCATAACACTAAACCCTACCTAAACCTAACCTTAGCTCTAACCTGTCCTTAACAGTAAATCTAACCTAACCCTATCCTAAATCTATCTTAAAAAACACTAACCTTTCACTTACCCTAACCCTAACCTAACCTAACCTAGCCTAGCCCTAACCTAGTAGCCCTAACCTGAACCTAAGGCCTAACCCTAACCCTAATTTTAACCTAACCTAACCCTAAACTAACTATTAACCCCAAACTAACGCTAACCCCAACCTAACCTAAAACTAATTAACACTAATCATTACCCTACTACCACTTACTCTAACCTAACTAACCCAACCTAAACTAATCTAACCTAACCCTAACACTAATAACCTAACCTATCAAAATGCTAACCTAGATTAATCTAATTCCTAACCTAAGCCTAGCCTAACACTGGCTTAACCCTAACCCTAACCTAACTCTAACTCTAACCTAACCTAACCCTAACCTATAACTTAGCCTAACTAACCCTAGCCTAAATTAAACCTAACCATAACCTAAAGTAGCTTAGCCTAATCCTATCCTAACTCTATTTTCCTACCTTTAACCTAATCCCTAACCTAAATCTAACCCTAAACCCTTTAACCTAAACTTAATAACCAACAACAACAACTACATAACTAACCCTAACCTTTCTAGCCTAACCCTAACCTAACAACTCTATCATAATCCTAACCCTTACCCTAACCTAACCTATCTATCCCAAACCTAACCCTAGTCTTATACCTAAGCTACCCTAACCTAACTAACCTAACTTATCTCTAACCTTAACCTAAAACTTTAACCCTAGCCTAGCCCTAACCTAAACTAACCTAATACCTAACACTAACCAACTAACCCTAACCCTAACCCTAACCTAACCTAACTAAACTAGCCTAACCCTAACCTAACACTAACCCTAACCCTACCTAAACTAACCTAATCCTAACCCTAACCTATCCTACCCAGCTAGCCCTATCCCTAACCCTAGAAACTTTCCCTAACCTAACCTAAACCTAACCTACCCTAATCCTAACCCAACCTAACCTTAACACTAACCCTAACCTAACTTAACCCTAACCCTAAACCTAACCTAAATCCCTAACCCTAACCTAACTAACTAACCTAATCCTAACCTAAATCCTAACCTAACCCTACCCTAACCTAGCCTAACCCTAACCCTAACCCCTAACCTAACCTAGCCCTAACCTAACCCTAACCAACTAACCTAAAAGCCATAACCTAACCTAACCTAACCTAACCTAACCTAACCTAACCCTAACCCTAACCTAACCTAACCCCTACCTAATCCTATTCTAACCCTAATAACCCTAACCTAACCCTAACCCTAACCTAACCTAACCCTAACCTAACCTAAACTCAACTAACCCTAACCTAACCCTATCTAACTAACCTAACCTAAATCCTAACCCAAACCTAACCCTAACCTAACACTAACCTAACCTAACCTAACCTAGCCCTAACCCTAACCTAATCCTAACCTAACCCTAACACTAACCCTAACCCTAACCTAACTAATCCTAACCTAACCCTAACCCTTAACCTAACTAAATCCTAACCCTAACCCTAACCTAAACCTAACCTAACCCTAACCTAAACCTAACCTAACCCTAACCCTAACCCTAACCTAACCTAAGCCTAAGCCTACCCTAACCTAATCTAACCTAACCTAACCTAACCTTAACTCTAACCCTAACCTAACCCTAACATAACACTAATCCTAACCCTTACCTAACCCTAACCTAGCCTAACCTAACCCTAACCTAAACCTCTTCTAACCTAAACCTAACACTAACCCTAACCTAACCCTAACCTAACCTAGCCTAACCTAACCTAACCTAACTCTAATTTTAACCTAGCCCTACCCCTACTGTCCCTAACCTAAGCCTGCCTATCACTAACTGGCCTAACTAGCCTAACCCTTCCTAAGCCTAACCTTATCCTAACTTAGCCTAAACCTTAAGCCTATCCTAACCTAACCTAACGTAACCCTAACTATAACCCTAGCCTAACCCTAAACCTCCTACTCTAGCCTAACCCTAACCTATCCTAAACCTAATCCTAACTCTAACCTAAATCTAGCCTAAACTATCCTAGCCCTAACCTAACCTTAACTTTAACCCTAACCCTAACCCAAACCTAGCCTAACCATAGCCCTAACCCCAAACCTAACCTAACCTCAACACTAACCCTAACCCCACTAACCTAGGTCTAACACAACTAACACTAACCTAAATCTAACACTAACCTAACCTTAACCTAACCTAACCCTAACCTAACCTAACAATAAACCTAATGTAACTTAACCTTAACCCTAAACTAACCCTAAAACTACCTTAACCTACACTAAAACTAACCTGGCCCTAGGCCTAAATCTAATTAACCCTACTTTAACACTAACACATATCGTAAGCTTAAGTTCTTTCCTAACCCTAAGCCTAAACTACATAACCTAACCCTAATCCTAATCCTAACTAACCTAACACTATCCCTAACTAACCTAACCCTAACCCTATCAACCTAACCCTAATCCTAACAATAACACTAAACACTAACCTAAACCTAGCCCTAGCCCAGCCAACCCCTAGACCTAACTAGCCCTAGTCCTAAACCAATCCAAGCCTAACCTAACCCTACCTAAGCCTAACCTAACTCTAACCTAACCTAACCTAACAAATCTTAACCTAACCCTAACCTAACCCTATCCTAACCTAACTAATAACCTAAACCTAACTCTAACCTAAATCAACCTAAACTAATAACGCTAATCCTAAGTATAATCTAACCTAACCTAACCTAATCTAACCCTATTCTAACCTAACCTAACTAACCTAACCCTAACCTAACCTAACCTAACCCTAGAAGCTAATACCCTAACCTAACTCTAACCCTAACCCTAACCTAAACCTAACCCTATTCTAACCCTAACCCTAGCCTAAACTTAATTCTAAACTAACACTAACCATAGCCTAACCTAAACCCCTAACCTAACCCTAACCTAACCCTAACCCTAAACTATAACCTAACCTAATTTTAAAGCCTAACCTAACCTAACCTAACCTAAACCCTAACCTAAACTTAACCCAACCTAACCTAACCTAACCCTAACCTAACCTAAACATAACACTAACCCTAACCTAACCCTAACCCCTAAACCTATCCTAACCCTAATCCTAATCCTAAACCTAACCTAACCCTAACCTAACCCAAACCCTAACCTAACACTAACCCTAACCCTAACCCTAACCTAACCTTAACTCACTAACCCCTAACCTAACCCTAACCCCCTAACCCTAACCTACCAAACCCTAACCTAACCCTAACCCTAACCTTAGCCTAGCCTAACCCTACCCCTAACCTAACACTAACCAACCCTAACTCTAATCTAACTTTACCTAACCTAATGCCTAACCCTAACCTAACTGGTCCTAGCCTAACCCTCCTAACCCTAACTCCTCCTAACTCTAACCTATAACCTAACCTAACCTAACTATCCCCAACCTAACCTAACCCTAACCCTAACCTAATAACTAACCTAATCTAAACCTAACCTAACCAACCTAACCCTAGCCTAACCCTAACCTAACCATAAACCTAACCCTAACCTACCTAAATTTAGCCCCTAACCCTAAATCTAACTTAACCCTAACACTAACCTTAACCCTAACTATAACCCTAATCCTAACTCCTACCCTAACCCTAACCTAACCTAACTAACCTAAACTAATCCTAACGCTAACCTAACCTAACCTAACACTAACCCTAACCTAACCTAAGCTAACCTAAACCTCTTCTAACCTAAAATTAAGAATAACCCTAACTCAAACCTAAACCTAACCTAACCCTACCTACAACCCTTACCCTAACACTAACCTAAATCTAACCTAACCCTAACCCTTAACCTACCCCTAACCCTAACCCTAACCCTACCCTACCCCTAACCTAACACCTAACCTAACCTAACTCTAACCTAACACTAACCCTATCCTAACCTAACTCTAACCTAATCTAACCACTAACCCTAACCTAACCCTAACCCTAATCCTAACCGTAACCCTAACCCTAACTCTAGCCCTAACCTAACCCTAAACCTATTCCTAACCCTAACCCTAACCTAACTCTAAAGCTCTTCTAACCCTAAAACTAAAGTAACCCTAACACAAACCTAACCCAAACCTTAACCTTAACCAAACAAGCCCTTACCCCTACCCAAACCTAAATCTCATCCTAACCCTAACCTAATCCTAACCTAACCCCCCTAACCCTACCCTAACCTAACCCTACCCACCCCTAACCTAACCCTAACCCTAACCCCTACCTAACCCTAACCTAACCCTAACCCTAACCCTAACCCTAACCCTAACCCTAAGCCTAACCTAACCCTAACCTAACCCTACAGCCTAGCCCCTACCCCTACCCTAACCCCTACCCTAACCCTACCCTACCCTAACCCCTACCCTAACCCTAACCCTACCCTACCCTAAACCTAACCTAACCTAACCTAACCCTAACCTAACCTAACCCAGCTAACCTAAACCTAAACCCAACCCTAGCCACCTAACCCTAAACCTAATCCTAACCTAACCCTAACCCTAACCTACCCTAACCCTAACCTAATCCTAACCCTAACCTAACCCTAACCTAATACCTAACCTAACCCTAACCTAACCATAACCTAACCTAACCTAACCCTAACCTAACCCTAACCCTAACCACTAACCCTAGCCTAACACTAACCTAACCCTAACCTAACCCTAACACTAAACCTAACCTAAACCCTAACCTAACCTAACCCTAACCTAATCTAACTAACCTAACCCTAAATCCTAACCTAACCTAACCTAACCTAACCTAACCTAAACCTAACCTAACCCTAACCTAACCCTAACCTAACCTAACCTAACCCTAAACCTAACCTAAACCTAACCTTAACCCTAACCCCAACCACAACCTAACCTAACACCAAACCTAATCCTAACCCTAACACTACCCTAGCCTAACCTAACCTAACCTAACCTAACAATCTAACTCTAACCCTAACCTAACCCTAACCTAACCCTAACCCTAACCCTAACCTAACCCCTAACCTAACCCCTAACCTATCCTAACCCTAACCTATCCTAACCTAACGCTAAACCCTAACCTAACCTAACCTAACCCTAACCTAAATCCTAACCCTAACCCTACCCTAACCTAACCATAACCTAACCCCTAAACTAGCCCTAACCTAACCCTGGCCTAACCCTAACCTAACCCTAGCCCTAACCTAGCCCTAACCCTAACCTAACCGTAAGCGTAATGCTAACCCTAACCCTAACCTAGCCTAATCCAAGCCCTAAACCTAGCCTAACCTAACCCTAACCTAACTCTAACTCTAAACCTAACCTAACCCTATCCTAACCTAACCTAACCTAATCCTAACCCTAACCTAATCCTAACCCCTAACCTAACTCTAACCTAACCAAACCCTAACCTAACCTAACCCTAACCTAACCCAATCCTTACCATAACCTAATCCTAACCCTAACCTAGCCTAAACCCTAACCTAACCTAACCCTAACCCTAACCTAACCCTAACCCCTAACCTTAACCCTTACCTGTATACCTCTTCTAACCTAAACCTAAGCGTAACGCTAAATTTAACCTAACCTAACCCTAAACTAACACTAACTCTATCCCTAACCTAAGCCTAACCTAACCTAACCCTAACCTAACCCTAGGCCTAGCCCTAGTCCTAACCCTATCCCTAACCCTAACCCTAACCCTAACCTAACCCTAACCTAAACTAGCCTAACACCAAACCCTAACCTTAACTGTACCACAACACTAACTCTAACCCCAACCCCAAAGCTAATTTCAGCCCCTAACCTAACCCTAAATCTAACCATAACCCCAAACCTAACCTAATCCAACCTAACCCTAAGCCCAACCACAATCCTAAACCTAACCCCAACCCAAGTCCCAACATTACCCTAATCTCAACCATATCCCCTAACCCTAACCTTAACCCAAACCCTAGCCTAACGTAACCTAACACTAACCTAACCATAACCTAACCCTAACCCTAACCTAACCCTAACCCCTAACCTAACCCTAACTCTAACCCCTAACCCTAACCTAACCTAAGCCTAACACTAAACCTAACCATAACACCAAACCTAACCCTAATCCTAACACCAACCTAACACTAACCCCAACTCCAACCCTAAACCCTAACCTCAACACTAACCCTAACCTAATCCTAAACCCAACCTAAACCTAACACGAAACCCAACCTAAACCAAACCACAATCACAACCTTAACCCCAACCCCAATTCCAACCCTAACTCCAACCTCAACCCTAACCCCAACCCCAATACTAACCTAACCCTGACACCTAACACTAACCTCTACCCTAATCCTAACCTAACCTAACCCTTAAGCCTAACCACTAACCTAACCATTACCCTAACCTAAACCCTAAGCCTAACCTAACCTAACCCTAACCTCTTCCTAACCTAAATCTAAGGCAACCCTAACCCTAACCTAACCTAACCCTAAACCTAACCTAACTCTAACCTAACCCTAACCCCAAAACCTAACCTAACCTAAACCTAGCCCTAGGCCTAGCTCTAGCCTAAACCTATCCCTAGCCTGAATCATAACCCAACCTTAACTCTAATCCTAATCTTAACCCTAAACCTATCCTAAACCTAACCTAACACCAAACCAAACCTAATTCTAACCCCAACCTAACCCTAACCCTAACCCTAACCTAACAAAAACCCTAACCTAACCTAACCCTAACCCTACCTAACTAACCTAAACCTAAGAGCAACCTAAGCTTAACCCTAACCTAACCCTAAACCAAATCCTAACTTAACCCTAACCCTAACCCCAAGCCTAACCTAACTCTAAACCTAGCCTAGGCTAGCTCTAGTCCTAAACCTATCCCTAGCCTGAATCATAACCCACCCTAACTCTAATCCTAATCTTAACCTTAAGCCTAACACCCTAAACCTAACCTAACCCTAACAAACCCTAAACCCTAATTCTAACCCCAACCCTAACCTAACCCCAACTCCAACCCTAAACCTAACCCCAACACTAACCTAACCTAATCCTAACCCCAACCCTAAACCTAACCCAAAACCCAACCTAACCAAACCACAATCACAACCTTAACTCCAGCCCCAATCCCACCCCTAACTCCAACCTCAATACTAACCTCAATCCCAAACCTAACTCAACCCTAACACTCACCTAATTCCTACCCTAACCTACCTAGCCCTAACGCCCTAACGTAACCTAGCCCCTAACCCTATACCTAACCCTAACCATAAACCTAACCTAAACAAAGCCCTAACCTTAACACTAACCCTAACCCTGAATCTTTTTAACCCTAATCCTCAGCGTAACGCTAACCTAACCTGACCCCTAACCCTAACTCTAACCAAAACACCTAAGCCTAACCCTAACCCTAAACCTAACCCTAAACCTCTTCTAACCTAAACCTAAGGTAAAGCTAACCTTCACCCTACCCCTAACCCTAACCCTAACGCTAATCCTAAACCTAACCTAACCCAAACCTAACACTAACCATAAACCTTACCATTAACCTAACCTTAACCCTAGCCCTAACCTAACCCCAACCTAACCTTAGCACTAACCTAGCCTAGCCATAACCAAACACTAAACCTAACCCTCATCCCCAGCCTAACCTAAAGCTAACCCAAGCCCTAACCCTAGCCCTAAACCTAACCCTAAGCCTAACCCTAACCCTTACCTAACCTAAGCTAAGCTTAACACTAGCCTAGCCCTAAACCTAACTCTAACCCTAACACTAGCCCCAAGCCTAGCCTAGCCCTAGCCTAGCATTAGCACCAGCCCTAGGCCTAACACTATCCTAGCCTAACCATAACCCCAACCCCAGGCCTAGCCCTAGCCCCAGCTCTAGCCTAACCCTAACCTAACCCCAGCCCTACCACTAACCACTAACCAATCCTAAAGCTAACCTAATCCTAACATATAAGCTTCCTAACCTAACCCTAACCTAGCCTAGCCTAACAATAAACCTAATGTAACACTACCCTAACCTAAACCTAACCCTAACCTAACCCTACCTAACCCTAACTAAACATAGCCCTGGTCCTAGGCCTAAATCTAACACTAACTCTACCTTTAACCTAACACATATCGTAAGCCTACTTTCTTTCCCAACCTAAGCCTAAGCCCTAACCTAACCCTAAACCTAATCCCTAACCTAACCTTAACCTAACACTATCCTAACCCTATCCCTAACCCTAACCCTATCCCTACCCTTAACTCTAACCTAACCATAACACTAAACCCTCACCCTAACCTAGCCCTAGCCTAGCCCTAGCCCTAGCCTAGACCTAGCACTAGCCCTAGTCCTAAACCAATCTCGAGCCCTAACCATAACCTGACCCTAACCTAACCCAAGCCCTAACCCTAACACTAGCACTAACAAAAACCCTAACCATAACCTAACCATAACCACTAACCCTAACCCTAACCTAACTCTAACCCTAAACTTCTTCTAACCCTAAACCTAAGAGTAATGCTAACCTAACACTAACCGTAACCTAGCCCTAAGCCAAACCCTAAACCTAACCATAACCCTAACCTAACCTAAACCCAAAGCCTAACCTAAACCTAACCATAACACTAACCTAACCATAACCTAAACCTAACCCTAACCTAACTCTGACCCTATCCTAACCACTGACACTAACCATAGCCTAAACAAAACTCCTAACCCTAACCTAACCCTAAGCCAAGCCTAACCCTAAGCCAACCCTAACCTAAACCTAACACTAATCCTATCCTAACCCTAACCTAACCCTAACCCCTAATCTTAACCTAACCTAACCTAACCTAATCCCTAACCTAAACCTAGCCATAAACCTCTTCTAACCCTAAGCCTAGGTAACCCTAACCTAACCTAACACTAAGCCTAACACTAGCCCTAACCATGGCCTAAGCCTAAATCTTTTCTAACCTAAACCTAAGAGTAACGCTAACCTAACCCTAACCCTAAACATAACCTAAACCAAGCCTTAACCCTTCTCTAAACCTAACCCTAACTCTAACCCTAACACTAACCCTAGCCCTAGCCCTAGCCCTAGCCTAGTCTAGCATCAGCCCTAGCCTAAACCTAACCTTAGCCTAACCCTAACCCTATCCCTAACCTAACCCTAAACCTAACGCTAAACCTGACACTAAATCCTAACACTAAACCTAACCTAACACCAACCTAACCTAAACATAACCCGAACCTTAACCCTAACCCCTACCTAACACCAGCCTAACACTAACCCCAACCCTAGCCTAACCTAACCCCAAAACTAACCTAACACCAACCCAATACTAAGCCTAACCACAGTCCCAACCTAATGCCAAACCCAATACCAACCATAACACCAACCTCAATACTAACCCCAACCACAACCTCCTAACCCTAAGCCTAACCCTAACACTAACCCTAATCTAACACTAACCAAAGACTTCCTAACCTAACCTCTTTTAACCCTAAACCTAAGAGTAACACTAACCCTAACCCAAGCCCTAACCATGACCAAAACCCCTAACCCCTAACCTAACCTAACTCTAAGCCTCTTCTAACCCTAAACCCAAGGTATTGCTAGCCCTAGCCTAACCTAAGCCTAAACCAAACCCTAACCCTAAACCTAACCCTAACCTAACCTAACCCCTAACCTAACCCTTACCTAAACCTAAGGTAACGCTAACCTAACCCTAATCCTAAGCCAAACCCTAACACTAACCTAAAACAAACCCTAACCCTAAGACTAAGCCTAAGCCTAACCCTGTAACCACTAACCCTAACCTAAATGTCTTTTAACCTAAACCTAAGGTAGCACTAACCTAACCTGGCCACAAAACCTTAGGCGCCTAGCCTAGCCTAAACTTAACTCTAAACGCCAAGGCCTAACCCTATACCTAGCCTAGCTCCTAGCCCTAGCCTAAGGCCCTAGCCTAGGCCTAACCCCTAAACCTCTAACCTAGCCTGGCCCTGGCCTAATCGTAGCCCTGCTAGGCCTAGCCTAGCCCTAGCCTAACTCCAGGCCTAATCCCTAAGCCTAACCCCTAGCCTGCTAAGCCTAACCCTAGCTGCTTCTAACCCTAGCCCTACCCCTAGCCTAACCTCACCTAACCTAACCTAATCCTAACCCTAACCTAGCCTAGCCCTAACCATAACCTAAACCTAAGCCTCTTCTAACCTAAACCTAAGAGTAACGCTAAGCCTAGCCTAACTCTAATCATAGCCTAAAGAAAGCCCTAACCCTAACCTAAGCCTAACCCCTAACCTAACCTAACCTAACCCTAGCCTAGCCCTAGCCTATCCCTAGCCCAGGCATTGGCCTAGTCCTAAATTGGGTTGGGTTGGGTTAGGGTTTAGGGTGGGTTAGGGTTAAGTGGGTGGTTGGGGTTAAGTGTTGGGGTTGGGTTTAGGGTGGTTAGGGTTGGGTTGGTTGGTTGGGGGTGGGGTTTAGGGTTAGGGTTATCGTTAGGGTTAGGTTAAAGTTAAGTGTTGGGGTTGGGTTTGGGTTTAGGGTTTACGGTTGGGTTGGGTTTAGGGGTAATGGTATGGGTAGTGGTAGGGGTAGGGTTGGGGTTAGGGTTAGTGGTTAGGGTTAGTGTTAGGGTAAAGTGTATGGGTATTGGGATGGGTTGGGGTTAAGGTTAAGGTTAGTTTTAGGGTTGGGTTAGGTATGATATCAGGGTTGGGGTTGGGTTTATTGTTAGGGTTTGGTTTGGGGCTAGAGATAGGGTTAGGGCTAGGAGGCTCTTGCTAGGGTTAGTGCTGGGGCTTAGGCTGGGGTTAGTGTTACAGTTAGGGTTTTGCGTTAGGGTTAGGGTTATGGTTAGTGTTAGGGGTTAGGGTCAGGGTTTATTGTTAGGGTTGGGGTTAGAGTTAGCGTTTAGGGGTAGTGGTAGGGGTAGGGGTATGGGTTGGGTTAGGGTTGGGGTTAGGGTTAGTGTTTGGGTTTGGGGTTTAGGGTTAGAGTTAGGGTTAGGTTAAGGTTAGGGTTAGGGGTTAGGATTAGGGTATAGGGTTAAGGTTAGGGTTAGATTTAGGGTTAGGGTTTAGGAGTAGGGATAGGGGTATGGGTTGCGGTTAGGGTTAGAGTTGGGGTTTTGTTGGGGTTGGGGCTCATGCTAGAGCTAGTGCTGGGGCTGGGGCTATGGATTGGGGTAGGGTTAGGGTTGGGGTTTGGGGTTGGGTTTACGGTTTAATGCTGGGGTTAGGGTTAGGGTTAGGGTTGGGGTAGGGTTGGGTTAGGGTTTAGGGTTAGGGTTAGGGTTATGTTTACTGTTTAGAGATAGGGATAGAGTTAGGTTTGGGGGTTAGTGTTAGGGTTAGTGTTAGCATAAGGTGTTAGGGTTAGAGTTAGTATTAGGGTTGGGGTTGGGTTAGGGTTAGGGTTAGGGATTAGGGTTGGGGTTAGGTTAGGGTTGGGGTTAGGTTTGGTTTTAGGGTTGGGTTAGGGTTGGGTTTAGGGCTACGGGTAGGGATATATTTGGGGTTGGGGTTAGGGGTTAGGGTTGGGGTAAGGATAGGGATAGCTTTGGGGCTAGAGCTAGTGCTGGGGCTGGGGCTGCGGCTGGGGCTAGGGTTGGGGTTAGGATTGGTGTTTGGGGTTGGGGTTAGGGTTTGGGGTTTAGGGATAGTGTTAGGGTTAGGTTGAGGATTAGTGTTGAGGTTTGGGTTTAGGGTTGAGGTGCTGTGATTAGGGGTAGGATTAGGGTGAGGGTTGGGTTTAGGGTTGGGTAGGGTTAGGGGTAGGGATAGTGGTTGGGTTAGGTTTACTTTTAGGGTTATGAGTGGGTTAGGTTTAGCGTTGGGGTTAGGCTTTAGGGGTTAGGGATAGGGTAAGGGTTAGGATTTAGGGTTAGGGTTAGGGTTAGTGTTAGGGTTTAAGGTTAGGGTTGGGTTTTGGGGTTAGGGGTAGGGGTAGGGTTTATGGTTAGGGTTAGGGTTAGGGTAGGTCTAGGGCTGGGTTTTTGGCTAGGAGTAGTGCTGGGGCTATTGCTATGGCTAGGGCTAAGGTTGGGGTTAGGGTTAGAGTTAGAGTTGGGGTTGGGGGCTAGGGCTGGCGTTGGGGCAAAGTCTATTGCTAGGGTTGGGGCTGGGGTCAGGGCTAGAGCTAGGGCTGGAGAGCTAGGATTGGGGCTGGGGTTAGGGTTGGGGGTTGGGTTGGGGTTAGGGTTAGGTTTAGGGTTTATTGTTATGGTTGGGGTTGGGGTTAGAGTTAGGGTTAGGTTTAGGGTTAGGCTTAGCGTTTGAGTTAGGGTTGGGGGTTGGGGTTGGGTTTAGGGTTGGGGCTACAGGTGGGGATATGGTTGGGGCTGGGGCTGGGAGCTTGGTCTGGGGCTAGGGTTATGATTACGGTTAGGGATAGTGTTATGGTTAGGGTTAGGGTTGGATTAGGGTTAAGGTTAGTGTTTAGTGTTGGGGTTAGGGTTTGTGTAAGTGTTAGGGTTTAGGGTTAAGTGCTAGGGCTAGGGTTAGGTATGGGGCTGGGGTAAGGGCTAGGGCTAGGGCTAGGGGTAGGGGTAGGGGTTTTGGTTGGGGTTAGGGGTAGGGGTAGTTTTAGGGTTTTGTTAGGGTTAGGGGTTACGTTTGGGGTTTGGGGGTAGGGTTAGGATTTGGGTTAGGGTTAGGATTAGGGTTTAGGTTTAGTGTTATTTTTAGGGTTATGCTTAGGGTTAGGGTTTGGGTTGGGGTTGATGTTATGGTTAATGTTATCGTTACTGTTGGGGTTAGGGTTAGACAGGTTTAGGTTTAGGGTTAGGGTTAGAAAGGGTTAGGGTTAGGTTTAGGGTATCAGGGTCAGGGTTAGGGTTTGGGGTTTGGGGTTAGGGTTAAGGTTGGTTTTAGGGTTGGGCTAGTGTTAGGGCTAAGGTTAGTGTTTAGTGTTAGTGTTAGGGTTATGGTTTAGGGTTTAGGGATAGGGTTAGGGTTAGTGTTAGAGTTAGGGTTAGCCATGGGGTTAGGGGTTGTGGTTATGGTGAGGGTTAGGGTTAGTCTTAGGGATGGGTTACTGTTAGGGTAGGGGTAGGTTTAGGGTTAGCGTTAGATGAGTTAGGGTTAGTGTTAGGGTTAGGGTTGGGTATAGGGGTTACGTTAGGGTTAAGGTTAGGGTTAGGGATGAGCATTAGGGTTAGGGGGTATGTTTTAGGGTTGGGGCTAGTGCTAAGGTAAGGGCTAAGGCTAGGGCTGAGGGGATAAGACTAGGGCTAGGTTTGGGTCTGGGACTAGGTTTAGTGTTGGGGTTAGGGTTAGGGTTGGGTTGAGTCAGGGTTAGGGTTACGGTTTAGTGTTGGGGTTAGGGTTAGGTTTATGGTTAGGGATAAGGGTTAGGGTTAGGGGTTAGGGTAGTGTTAGGTGTAGGTGTGGGGTTAGGGGTTGTGGTTGGGTTTTGGGTTGGGCTTAGGCTTAGGGTTTGGGTTGGGTTAGGGTTTGTGTTGGCGTTAGAGTTTATGGTTAGGGTAAGTGTTGGGTTAGGGTTCAGGGTTTATTGTTAGTGTTAGAGTTGGGGTTAGGGTTTGGGTAAGGTTGGGTTGGGGTTAGGGGTTAGGGCTAGGGCAGGTTTAGTGCTAGTGCTAGGGATATTGTTAGGACTAGGGCTAGGGCTAGGGGTTAGGTTTATGGTTAGGGTTAGATGTGGGGGTAGGTTTAGGGGTTGTGTTTAGTGTTGGGGTTATGGTTATGGTTGGGGTTTGGTTAGGGATAGGGTTACGGTTGGTGTTTAGTGTTAGGGTAAGGTTGTAGGGTTTAGGGATATGGTTAGGGTTAGGGTTAGGCTTAGGGTTAAGGGAAGGGGTAGGGTTAGGGGTTGTGTTTAGTGTTAGGGTTAGGGTTGGGTTAGGGTTAAGCTTATTGTTGGGGTTTAGGGTTTGGGGTTAGAGTTAGGGTTAGGGTTAAGGTATAGGGTAGGGTTAGGGTTATTCTTAGGGGTTAGAGTTGGGGTTAGGGTTAGGGTTAGGGGTTGAGGTTAGTGTTAGGGTTATGGTTAGGGCTAGGGATAGGGTTGGGACTGGGGCTAGTGCTGGTGCTAGGGATAGGGCTAGGGCCAGGGATAGGGTTCGGGTTGGTGTTTAGTGTTACGGTGGGGTTAGAGTTAAGGCTAGGGATAGGGTTAGGGGTTAGGATTGGGGTTGGGGTTAGGGTTAGGGATACGTTTAGGGTTGGGGTTAGAGATTAGGGTTGGGGGTTGGGGTTGGGGTATAGGGTTGGGGTTAGGGAAAGGGTTTGGGCTTAGGATAGGTGTTAGGGTTAAAGTTAGGGTTAGGGTTGGGGTTAGGCCTAGGGCTATGGTTCTGGTTAGAGTTAGGATAGGGTTAGGGTTAGGGTTGGGTTGGTGTTTGGTGTTGGGGTTTGGGGTTTAGGGATAGAATAAGTGTTGGCGTTGGGGTTATGTTTGGGGCTAGGCAGAGTTTTGGGTCTGGGGCTATTGCTAGGGTTGGGGCTACTGCTCGGGCTAGAGTTACAGTTGGGGTTAGGGTTTTGGGTTACGGTTGGTGTTGGGGTTTAAGGTTAGGGTTAGTGTTAGGGTTAGGGTAGGGTTAGGGTTGGGTGCGGTTGGTGTTGGGGGTTTGGTTTAGGATTAGGGTTAGCGTTACTCTTAAGTTTAGGGTTAGAAGAGGGTTGGGTTTGGGGTTGGGGTTAGAATAGGGTTAGGGATAGGGTTAGGGGTAGGTTTAGGGGTTGTGGTTGGTGTTGGGGTTAGGGTTAGTGTTACGGTTGGGTTAGGATTAAGGTAAGGGTTAGTGTTTAGTGTTAGGGTTAGGGTTAGGGTTATGGTTTAGGGTTTAGGGATAGGGTTAGGTTTAGGGTTAGGGATAGGGGAGGGGGTAGGGTTAGGGGTTGTGGTTAGTGTTATGGTTAGGGTTGGATTAGTGGTAGGGGTAGGGGTAGGGTTAAGGTTAGGGGTAGACAGAGTTGGGGTTTGGGGTTAGGGTTAGGGGTTAGGGTTAGGGTTAGGCTTGGGTTAGGGTTAGGGTTAGGTGTAGGTTTAGGGTTTAGGGTTAGGGTTAGAGATAGGAGTAGGGGTAGTGTTAAAGATATGTGTGGGTTTGGGTTGGTGTTAGGGTTGTCTTAGGGTCAGGGTTAGGGTTAGGCTTTGAGGGTCGGGTTTAGGGTTGGGGTTAGGGCTAGGGATAGGGTTGGGTCTGGGGCTAGTGTTTTGCCTAGGTCTGGGGCTGGGGTTGGGCTTAGGGTTAGGGTAGGGTTAGGGTTAGGGTTGTGGTTGGGGTTAGGGGTTGGGGTTGGGGTTTAGGGTTTAAGATAGGGTTAGGGTTAATGATAGGGTTGGGGTTAGGGGTAGTAGTAGGGTTAGGGGTAGTGGTTAGATTTAGGGTTAGGGTTAGTGAAAGGGTTGTGTTAGGGGTAAGGGTAGGTGTGGGGGTAGCGGTAGGGTTAGTGTTAGGGTTAAACGAGTTTGGGTTAGGGTTAGTGTTATGGTTACGGTTAGTGTTAGGGTTAGGGTTAGGTTTAGGGGTTAGGGTGGGGTTAGGGTTATGGTTAGGGTTAGGGGTTAGGGTTAGGTTTAGTTTTAGGGTTAGGATTAGTGTTAGGTTTAGGGCTAGGGATAGTTTTAGAGCTGGGGCTAGAGATGGGGCTAGGGTTGGGGCTCAGGCTAGGGTTGGGGTTGGGGTTAAGGTTAGGGATAGTGTTGGGTTTGGGGCTAGGGATACTTTTAGGGCTGGGGCTAGTGCTAGGGTTGGGGTTGGGGTTTAAGTTAAGGGTTGGGTTTGGGTTTAGGGTAGGGTTAGGTTCAGGTTTGGGGTTGGGGTTAGGTTTAGTTTTAGGGTTAGCGTTACTGTTAGGTTTAGGGTTATAAGAGGTTTGGGTTTAGGGTTGGGGTTAGAATAGGGTTAGGGTTAGGTTTGGGGTTTTAGGGATACTGTTAGTGTTTAGGATTTAGGGTTAGTGTTAGGTTAGTGTTAGTGTTAGGGTTTAGGGTTTAGTTTAGGGTTAGGGTTAGGGTTGGGTTAGGATTAGTGCTAGGGTCAGTGGTTAGGGGTAGGGGTAGGGGCAGAAGTCGGGTTATGGTTTGGGGTTAGGGTTAGGGTTGGGTTAGGTATGGGGTTTAGGGATTAGGGTTAGGGTTAGGGTTAGGGTTACGGTAGGGCTGGGGCTGGGGTTAGGGCTAGGGCTAGTGCTGGGGCTGGGGCTACGGCTGGGGCTAGTGTTGGGGTGCGGGTTAGGTTTTAGGGTTGGGGTTACGGTTGGGGTTAGGGGTGGGGCTCAGTTTGGGGCTGGGGCTGGGGTTGGGACTAGTGCTACGGCTGGGGCTGGGGCTAGGGTTAGGGTTAGGGGTAGGTTTGGGGGTTGTGGTGAGTGTTAAGATTAGGGTTAGGGTTAGGGTTGTGTTAGGGTTAGAACTAGTGTTAGTGTTTAGTGTTAGTGTTAGGGTTAGGGTTATGGTTTAGGGTTTAGGGATGGGGTTAGGGTTAGGGTTAGAATAGGGTTAGGGCTAGGGTTAGGGGTAGGTTTTGGGGTTGTGGTTAGTGTTAGGGTTAGGGTGAGTGTTAGGGTTGGGTTAGGGTTAAGGTAAGGGCTAGTGTTTAGTGTTAGTGTTAGGGTTAGGGTTTGGTAGGGTTTAGGGATAGGGTTAGGGTTAGAGTTAGGGATGGGGGAGGGGAGGGTTAGGGGTTGTGGTTAGGATTATGGTTAGGGTTGGTTTAGGGGTAGGAGTAGGGGTAGGGTTAAGGTTAGGGGTAGACGAGTTAGGGTTGGGGTTAGGGTTAGCGTTAGGTTTAGGGTTAGTGTTAGGGTTTAGGGTTAGGGTTAGGGTTAGGGTTAGGTGTGGGTTTAGGGGTTAGGGTTAGGGTTAGAGATAGAGGTAGTGGTAGGGATAAAGATATGTGCGTGTTGGGGTTGGGGTTAGGGTTGTGTTAGGGTTAGGGTTTAGGGTCAGGTGTGGGTTTAGGGTTAGGGCTAGGGATAGGGTTGGGTCTGGGGCTCGTGTTTTGGCTAGGTCTGGGGCTGGGTCTGGGGCTAGGGTTGGGCTTAGGGTTAGGGTAGGGTTAGGATTAGGTTTGGGGTTGGGGCTAGGGGTTGGGGTTAGGGTTTAGGGTTTAGGATAGGGTAAGTGTTAGTGATGGGGTTAGGGTTAGGGGTAGTGGTAGGGTTAGGGGTAGTGGTTGGGTTTGGGGTTAGGGTTAGTGTAAGGGTGGTGTTAGGGGTAAGGATAGGTATAAGGGTAGCGGTAGGGTTAGTGTTAGGGTTAGACGAGTTAGGGTTGGGCTTAGTGTTATGGTTACGGTTAGGGTTAGGGTTAGGGTTAGACGAGTTAGGGTTAGGGTTAGGGTTACGGTTAGGGTCAGGGTTACGGTTAGGGTTAGGTTTAGGGTTGGGGTTTAGGGTTAGTGTTGGGTTTAGGGCTAGGGATAGTTTTAGAGCTAGGGCTAGAGCTGGGGCTAGGGTTAGGGCTCGGGCTCGGGTTGGGGTTGGGTTTAGGGTTAAGTTTAGGGATAGGGTTGGGTTTAGGACTAGGGATAATTTTAGGGCTAGGGCTAGTGCTGGGGTTGGGGTTAGGGTTTAAGGTTATGGTTAGGGTTAGGGTTAGGGTAGGGTTATGGTTAGGTTTGGGGTTGGGGTTAGGTTTAGTTTTGGGGTTAGCGTTACTGTTAGGTTTAGGGTTATAAGAGGTTTAGGTTTGGGGTTAGGGTTAGAATAGAGTTAGGGTTTTGTTTGGGGTATTAGGGTTACTGTTAGTGTTTAGGATTTAGGGTTAGTGTTAGGTTAGTGTTGGGGTTTGGATTTAGGTTAGGTTTGGGGTTGGGGTTAGGGTTGGTGTAGGATTAGTGTTAGGGTCAGGGGTTAGGGGTATGGGTAGGGGTAGAGGTAGGGTTATGGTTTGGGGTTAGGTTTAGGGTTGGGTTAGGGATAAGGTTAGGGCTAGGGTTTGGGGATTAGGGTTAGGGTTAGGGTTAGGGTTACGGTGGGGCTGGGGCTGGGGTTGGGGCTGGGTCTAGTGTTGGGGTGCGGGTTGGGTTTTAGGGTTAGGGTTACGGTTAGGGTTAGGGGTAGGGCTGGGTTTAAGGCTAGGGCTAGGGCTAGGGTTGGGACTGGGGCTACGGCTGGGGCTGGGACTAGGGTTGGGGTTAGGTGGAGTTTTAGGGGTTGTGGTTGGTGTTAAGGTTAGAGTTGGGGTTAGGGTTGGGTTGGGGTTAGAACTAGTGTTGGTGTTTAGTGTTGGTGTTAGGGTTAGGGTTATGGTTTAGGGTTTAGAATAGGGTTAGGGATAGGGTTGGGGGTAGGTTTAGGGGTTGTGGTTAGTGTTGGGAATTAGGATTAGTGTTAGGGTTGGGTTAGGGTTAAGGTAAGGGTTAGTGTTTAGTGTTGGGGTTAGGGTTAGGGTTATGCTTTAGGGTTTAGGGATAGGGTTAGGGTTAGGGTTAGGGATAGGGGGAGGAGTAGGGTTAGGGGTTGTGGTTAGGGTTATGGTTAGGGTTGGTTTAGGGGTAGGGGGTAGGGGTAGGGTTAAGGTTAGGGGGTAGACAAGTTAGGGTTGGGGGTTGGGGTTAGGGGTTGGTGCTAGGGTTGAGGTTTAGGGTTAGGGTTGGGGTTTAGGGTTAGGGTTGGGTGTAGGTTTAGGGGTTAGGGTTAGGTTTTAGGATAGGGGTAGGGGTATGGTTAAAGATATGTGTGGGCAAGGGTTAGGGTTAGGGTTGTGTTAGTGTTAGGGTTTAGGGTCAGGTGTGGGGTTGGGGTTAGGGCTAGGGATAGGGTTAGGTCTGGGGCTAGTGTTTTGGCTAGGTCTGGGGCTGGGTCTGGGGCTAGAGTTAGTCTTCGGGTTAGGGTAGTGTTAGGGTTAGGGTTGGCGTTGGTGTTAGGGGTTAGGGTTAGGGTTTAGGGTTTAGGATAGTGTTAGGGTTAGTGATAGGGTTAGGGTTAGGGGTGGTGGTAGGGTTAGGGGTAGTGGTTGGGTTTGGGGTTAGGGTTAGGTTAAGGGTTGTGTTAGGGGTAAGGTTAGGTGTAGGGGGTAGTGGTAGGGTTAGTGTTAGGGTTAGATGAGTTAGGGTTAGGGTTAGTGTTATGGTTACCGTTAGGGTTAGGGTTAGGGTTTAGACGAGTTAAGGTTAGGGTTGGGGTTACGGTTAGGGGTTGGGTTTAGGGGTTGGGGTTGGGGTTAGGGTTTAGGGTTACGGTTAGGGTTGGGGTTAGGCGAGTTAGGGTTGGGGTTGCGGTTACAGTTAGGGTTAGGTTTAGGGGTTAGGGTTAGGGTTAGGGTTTGGGTTTAGGGTTACGGTTAGGGTTAGGGTTAGGTTTAGGGCTAGGGATAGTTTTAGAGCTAGGGCTAGAGCTAGGGCTAGGGGTTGGGGCTCGGGCTGGGGTTAGGGGTTAGGGTTAGGGTTAAGGTTAGGGATAGGGTTAGGTTTGGGGCTAGGGATACTTTTGGGGCTGGGGCTAGTGTTGGGGTTGGGGTTAGGGTCTAAGGTTAGGGTAAGGGTTAGGGTAGGGTTGGGGTTAGGTTTGGGGTTGGGGTTGGGTTTAGTTTTAGGGTTAGCGTTACTGTTAGGTTTAGGGTTATAAGAGGTTTGGGTTTGGGGGTTGGGGTTAGAATAGGGTTAGGGTTAGGTTTAGGGTATTAGGGTTACTGTTGGTGTTTGGGATTTAGGGTTAGTGTTAGGTTAGTGTTAGGGTTGGGGTTTAGGGTTCGGTTTGGGGTTAGGGTTAGGGTTGTCTTAGGGTTAGGGTTTAGGGTTTAGCGATAGGGTTAGTGTTTGGTTTAGGGTTATTGTTAAGGTTAGAGGTAGGGTTAGGGGTTGTCGTTAGGTTTAGGGTTGGGGTTAGGGTTATGGTTTGGGTTGGGTTAGGGTTTGTGTTAGGGTTAGAGTTTCCGGTTGGGTTGGGTTGGGGTTAGGGTTAAGGCTAGCGCTAGGTTTGGGACTACGGCTAGGGATATTGTTAGGGCTAGGGCTACGCTAGGGCTAGGGTAAGGGTTAGGGGTATAGTTAGGGGTAGGGTTAGGGGTTATGGTTAGTGTTAGGGTTATGGTTAGGGTTAGGGTTTGTTTAGGGTTTGGGTTAGGGTTAGTGTTTGGTGTTGGGGTTAGGGTTTAGGATTTAGGGATATGGTTAGGGTTGGGGTTAAGGGAAGGATAGGGTTAGGGGTTGTGTTTAGGGTTAGGGTTAGGTTTAGGGTTGGGTTAGGGGTTGGGTTGGGGTTAGTGTTAGGGCTAGGGCTAGGTTTGGGACTATGGCTAGGGATATTGTTAGGGCTAGGGCTACGCTGGGAGCTAGGGGTAAGGGTTAGGGGGTATAGTTAGGGGTAGGGGTAGGGGTTGTGGTTAGTGTTGGCGTATGGTTAGGGTTAGGGTTTGTTTAGGGTTTGGGTTAGGGTTAGTGTTTACTGTTAGGGTTGGGGTTTAGGATTTAGGGATATGGTTAGGGTTAGGGTTAGGGTTAAGGGGAGGGATAGGGTTAGGGGTTTTGTTTAGGGTTAGGTTTAGGTTTAGGGTTGGGTTAGGGTTAGGGTTATCATTAGGGTTTGGGGTTTAGGGTTAGAGTTAGGGTTAGGGTTAAGGTATGGGGTAGGGTGAGAGTTATGGTTAAGGGTTAGTGGTAGGGTTAGGAGTTAGGGTTAGTATTAGGGTTAGGGTTGGGGCTATGGATAGCGTTAGGACAGGGGCTAGTGCTAGGGCTAGGGATAGGGCTAGGGCAAGTGATAGGGTTAGGGTTGGTGTTTAGTGTTATGGTTGGGGGTTAGGGTTAGTGTTAGGGTAGGGAAAGGGTTAGGGGTTGGGGGTTAGGGTTAGGGATAGGGTTAGTGTTAGGGTTAGGGTTAGGGTTAGGGATTAGGGTTGGGGTTAGGGTTTTGGGTTGGGGTTAGGGTTAGAAAAATGGTTTAGGCTTAGGATAGGTGTTGAGGGTTAAAGTTAGGGTTATGGTTAGAGTTAGGACTGAGGGCTATGGTTAGGGTTAGTGTTAGTGGGGGTAGGGATAAGGTTAGGGTTAGGGTTAGGTTTAGGGTTTAGAGATAGGATTAGGGTTGGGGTTGGGGGATGGGGTTAGGGTTAGGATTAGGGTTAAGGTTGAGGGATAGGGTTAGGGGTTTTTAGGGTGGGGGTTAGGGTTAGGGTTAGGGTTAGGTTTAGGTTTAATTTTAGGGTTAGTGTTACTGTTAGGTTTAGGGTTAGTAAGAGGTTTAGGGTTATGGTGAGGGAGAAGAACATGGTTATGGTTAGGTTTAAAGTATAAGTGTTAGGTAAGTTTTAGGATGCAGGGTAAGTGTTGGGTTAGTGTTAGGTTAGTGTTAGTGTTAAGGGTTTTGGTTTAGGTTTAGCGTTAGTGTTAATGTTGGAGTTAGGGTTGAGGTTAGGGTCAGGGTTAGGGTTAGAGTAGGGGTAGAGAGATAGGGTTATGGTTTGGGGTTAGCATTAGGGTTGAGTTAGGGAAACAGGGTTAGGGTTAGGGTTTAGGAAGGGTAGGGTTCGGGTTCGGGTTAGGGGTTAGGTAGGGCTAGAGGCTAGGGCTGCACTGGGGGGGGTCCCCGAAACCCCTAAGCCTAGCCTAACCATAAACATTAAACTAACCCTAAAACAACAACACTAGCCTAACCTAACCTAACCCTAAGCACAACCTAAACCTACCTCTAACCTTAACCTTAACAAATCCTAAAACTAACTAACACTAACCACTAAATCAACCTGACCTAACCCTAAACCCTAACCTAACCTAACCATAACCCTAAGCCTAGCCTAACATAACCCTGACTCTATCCACTAACCCTAACCTAACATTAAACCTAAACTAACACTAACTTTACAAAACCTATCCCTACACCTAGCAGTAGCACTAGCTCTGGCACTCTTTCTGCAAGGACCTATTAATTGAATACTGGCCCCAGCCTAAACCAAACACAAACATAACCTAAACCTAACCCCAGCCCATGCCCTACCTATCCTAATTCCTAACCCCTAAATTAACCCTAACCTTTTAACTCTGAACCACTAGCCTAACTCCGTCCCCAACCTAAACCCTAGCCTAACTCTAACCTAAATATAACCATAACTTAAAGCTAAACCCTAAACTTGTCACTAAACTTTTTTTCTATCCTAACCTTAACCTAACACTAACGTAACCAAACTCTCTCATAATTTAACCCTACACCAACATTACATAACCTAACCAAATTCAACCCTACAATAACCTAAATTCTAACCCTAACCTAACCATAAACAAACCCCTAACCATAACAAAACCCTAACCTTAACACTAACACAGCCCCAACACTAGCCATAATCCCAGCCCCTAAACCTAACCTAACCTTAACCCTAACTAAAACCTCAACCCAAACCCAACCCCAAACCTAACCCCCATTACAACCTAACACTAATGCTAACCCTAACCCTAACTAACGTAATCCTAGCCTAACCTAACACTAACCCCTAACACTAACCTAACCTAACATAACCTAACGATAAGCCTAACCATAAGCCCTGACACTGACTCTGACCCAGACCTGACCCTGATCCTGACACTAACCTAACCTAACCTAAACTTAACCTAACCCTAGCCTAGCACTATCCCTAGCTCTAACCCTATCCTAGCCTAACCTAACCCAACCCTAACCTAACCCCTAACCTAACCTAACCCTAGCCAATACTCCATCCCCTACTGCTACCCCTACGTCTACACTATAACCCTAACCCTTAACCTAACCCTACACCTAGCCTAAACCTATCCAACTATCCCTAACCTAAGCCTAAATCCTAAAACCTAACACTAAAGTAACTTTAAACCTAACCATATTCTAACCTAAATCCTAGACGTGTAAACCTAGCTTAATCATAAACACTAACCCTAACCTAACCTTATCTAGCCGTAGCCTACCTAGTACTACCCCTTCTAAAAGTAGCCCATAGCTAGCTTTTACCTAATCATAACCATCACCTAAGCCTAAATCCTGGCCTAGGCCTAACTATACCATAACTAGCCCTAGCCCAAATTAACCAAGCCCTATCCTAATACTAGCCTACCCCAAACCATTCCCCTACCCTTACCTACCCGTAACCCTAACCTAACACAGCCTAACCATAAACATATCCCTAACCGTATCCTAAACCCTAAACCCTAACCATAACCTAACTCCAAACACTTACCTAACCCTAATGCTAACACAACCCTACTCTAATGCTAACCTAACTGTAACCACCAATACTAACACTAAACCTAATCCTAACTCTAAACCTAACTCTAACCACTAACATATTCTAAACCTAACCCTAAACTAACCTCTTCTAACCCTTACCTAACAGTAATGCTAACCTAAACTTATCTACTAACCCCAACCACAGCCTAAACCTAACCTAACACTAACCCTAATTAAAGTAACCTAACCCTAAACTCTATTTCCTCACCATAATCCTAACCTAACCTAACCCTAATCCTAAACTAACCTAACCTAACTCTAAGCCTTAACCTTAACCTATATAACCCTAACACTTAGCCTAACTCTAAACCTATCCCTAACCACTAATTCTATCCCTAACCTAACCTTAACCTTAACCTAACCTAACCATAAACCTAAAAAAACTATACCCATGTAACCTAACTTGTAACCCAAACCTAACCCTAATGCTAATAACCCAACCCCAGCTCCTACCCTACCCCTATCCCTAACACAACCTAAATCTGGCCTAACACCTAATCCTAACCTAAGTCTAACCATAGCATAGCCTAGCCATAGCCCAGCACTAGCCTAGGCGTAAACCTATCCTTAGGCCTAACCATACCTCTACCCTTAACTCTAACCTAAACCTAAACCCTAAAACTAACCTAACCCTAACCCAACCTAACCCAAACCTAACCCCTAACCCCAACCCATACACCTACCCTTACCCCTACCCTAAACCTAACCAAACACTAACCTAAACCCTTAACGCTAACACTAACACTATCCCTAACCTAAGCTAAACCATAGAGCCTAACCCTAACCCAACCTAACACTAACCTAAAGCAACACTAACCTATCCCTAACCTAACCTAAACCTAACCCTACCGCTAACAGCAATAGCCTAACCCTAAACCTAACCCCTAACACTAACCCTAACCCAATCCTATACACTAACCCTAACTCCAACCCATACACTACCACTACCCGTAACCCCTAACCCTAACCATAAACAAATCCTAAACCCTAATCCCTAACCTAACCTAACCTAAACCCTAAAAACCTAACCTAACTCTTACCTAACCCTAACCTGAACCCGAACCTAACTCTAATCTAACCTAAACCTAAACATAAACACTAGCCTAACCTAACCCAACCTAACGCTAACCTAACTCATGTAACCCTAACTCTAAACCATAAACTTATCCACAACCTACCCTAATCTAACACTAACCTAACCATAACCCACATCAGTGACCCAAATTTCTTTGACCTAACCTAAACACTAACCTAACCTAATCATCCGTAACCTAACCTAAATCCTAACCTAACCTAACCCAAACCCAACCCTAACCTAACACTAACACTAATCTTAGCCTAACCTAACCATAATCCTAACCTATACCTAACCCGAAACCTAACCCCTAACCTTAACCTAACCTAATCCCTAACCATAACCCCTAACCCTAAACCGAGCCTAACCTAACCCAAACCTAAACCTAAAGCCAAACAATCAAAACCTAATCCTACCCCCTAACCTAACCTAACTCTAACTGTATACATAACCTTAGCCTAACCTATTTTACAACCACAACACTAACCTTATACCATAGCCTAACCCTAACACTAAATCGTCTAAACATAAATATGTAACCCTCCCTCCCCTACCCTTAGCTCTAACCTAAACTCTGCCCTAGCTATAGCCTAGCCCTAATCTGCCCTTACCATAAAATTAACCCTAGCCTAACCCTAACCTAAATAGTAAACCCTAACCTAGCCTAACCCAGACTAATTTCCTAACTCTAAATCTAACACTAACCTAACATAACCTAAATTCTAAATTAACTTAACCTAACCTAACCTAACATTAACCTCAGCCCCTAATCCTACTTAAATTTAGTACTAACCTAACTTAGTCCTATCCTAGCCCTAGACATAACCCTAACTTTAAACCTAGCCCTAACCTAACCGTCCTAACACTTTAGCCCTACGCTTAAATCCTAACCTTTAAATCCTACCTAACCCTATTGACCCCAAACCCTACCTAACCTAGGCTTTAACTAACCTAGCCTGAACCTATTCTTTACCCTAACCTTAGCCCTAGTCAAAACTAGCACTAGCCCTAACTAATCTTCTCCTAGCCCTAAACTAACCCTACACCTAACTCTATCTAAAGCCTGAACCCAACCTAATCTAACTAACTTAACTAACCTAACCCTAATCTAACACATGACTAGCTCCACCCTAGCCCTAGCTTTAGTCCTAACCTAGTCCTAACCCTAGCCATAGGCCTAGCTACCCTAACTCTACCATAACACTAACCTTAACCTAACCTAGCCTAGCCGTAGCCCTAGTCTAGCCCTAGCCCTAGCCTAGCTAGCCGAACCTAAACTGTAAGCCTAGCCATAACCATAAACCTAAGCCTAACCTTAATGCTAACCTAACACTAACCCAACCTAACACTAACCTAACCTAACCTATTATACCACTTACCCTACCCCTAACCTAACCCTACCCATAGAGAACCAAACCTAGCCGGGAACCCCTAACGCTAAGCAAAAAAAAACCTAAATTTAAACCTCTTCTTTCCTAACCTAACCTATTAACCCCAACCTTAGCAACCTAACCCTAACCTATCCCCAAAACCAATCCTAATCCTTAACCTAAATCCTAGCCGCTAGCCCCTAAGCTCTAATACCTAACTCTAACCCTAAACCTAATCCTAACCTTTACCCTCCCAACCTAACCTAGCCCTATCCCTAACACTAGCCTTATCCTAACCTATCCCTTACCCTATCCAACCTTAATCTAACTAACCCTAACCATATCCTATCCCTAAGCCTATCCCTAACCAAACCCTAAACATAACTAACTTTTAACCTATCCAATCCTATCCATAAATCAAACCATATCCTACCTAACTCAAGACTTAATAGTAACCCTAACTCTAATTTAACTTCTAACTACCCTAAAATTACCTTATTCTACCTTTAACTAACCCTAATCCTAAACCTAAACTATTCACCTAACACTAACCTTACCCCTAAACTTACATAACCTTAAATCCTAACCTAACACTAACACTAACCTAACTTCCTAACCCAACCCTAACCCTAACCCCTATCACTAACCTAACCCAACCTAACCCTAACCCTAACCCCTATTAACTAACCCTAACTCTAACCCTAACCTAACTTTTCCTAATCCTAATCCTAATCCTAACTTAATCCTAACTCGTAACCTACTCTTCCGTAACCCTAACCCTGCTCTAATCTCTTCTAATCTAACCGTAACCTTAACCTAAACTTCTAACCCTAACTAACAATAACCTAAACATACCCTAACCCTAAACACTAGCCTAACCTAAATCTCACCTAAATAACACTCTCGAACCTAGCCTAGCTTTCTAGCCCTCACTAGCCCTAGCCCCTAATACCTAACTTCAACCTAACATAACCTAACCCTACCTAATTTCTTATGCTATTCCAACCTAGCCTAATCCTAGCTAGCCCTAAACTTAACTAACCCTAACCCTCAACTCTACTCCTAATCTTACCTTCTACCCTAACTAACCTAACTAACCTAACCTATCCCTAACCCTAACTTATCCCTAACCAAATTCTAACCTAACCTATCCTAATCCGAAAACCTTACTCCTAACCCTAACTAACCCAATCCTAAATCTACCCCTGCCCCTAACTTTCCTAGCCTAAAGCTAACCTAACCTTAACCCC